>OY855911.1:32443438-32640938 GCA_963693305.1 Meandrina meandrites | reverse complement strand
CAAAGCTATTGGTGCTGATCAAATGGAGTTCTCAATCTTTCACCTGTGATTTGCTCTGCTATTCCCTCCGGCGGGTTTGAGAATGAAAATTTGTTCATGTTTGTGATGGAACAGTATTTAAGGGTAGTCAGAACTTCAAACGGCTCAGTTCATGCTCATGTTCATGTGGCAAGATGAGCAAACCTTGCTCTCAGTTAAATAGCAAGGCAATAAGAGATAAGGCGGAGTGCGAGATAGTTGCGAGGGTTGAAAAGCTGTGTTCGGTTGTTGCTTTTAAGTGCGTTTGGCGGGTTAGCGACGCCGAAATAGAAAGAGCATGGAACTGGATATGCGAGAAACGCGACGAATGCGATTTAACCTTGTCAAAATTGGCGGAAATTTGCTTCTTTTTTTCGGCGATAAGTACGTCAACATTGGACAGCAAGAAGCGAAAAAGGCCACAATTGCAGGAGACCAGGGAGAGTGACGAATCGAATGACGAATCGCCCGTCAATGCGTCCCAGCTTTCATCGCCGGGAAAGCAAACATTCCCAGCCATATCTTACTGGGTGGCTTGCCAAACAAACAATGGCTCGGTCATTAATGCACTTAGAATCCAAAGAGCTGTCGCAAGTTGCGGTTTGGAATATTATGCATCAAGGGCGCCACGAAAGAAAAACTGCTGTCATAACCTGAATCAGCTGTGTCAAGTGTTTAAGGACCACAAAAACCTCTGCTTAATGCAACTAGTGGAGTCATCGTACCAGCATTGCCTCGGGTGAGTAGATTAATTTGACCAATTTCTATTCTTTGAATTTCTGTTAAATTGCACGCTAATGAAAGTAAATATATAATAAACAAACATAAATAGTCAGAAAGGTAAAAAATGCTATTCATCATTGAAAAATCAAAGTAATCATGCTTCATTGCCCGGTGAAAAGAGACTGTTATTCGATTATCGATAATTGATCAATTTTTATCTTCTCATTTTCAAAACATCGCGAGTTTGATTTCAGCAGTTCACTTTCACAAAGTAATACAAGGGAGATATTGCATTGCCTTACGTAAGCAAAACCTTTTGTTTTGATTGGCAGGGCTCTGCAAGAGGAGCTTCATGGTGACTTCCACGAAGAATCCCAAGAGTCAGCGCCGACGGAAAATGTCGTTCGCCTTCGTGTCGTTCTTGAGAGTTTTCAAACGATGATGGCAGCATCCGTTTCGGAATTACGCCGAGCTGGTCTCGTGTTAGACACCTTTGGATTTGATAACAACCTGCAAAGTACATCGCAGACAGCACTACCAGATCCGCCGCACAAACCACTATCCTGTCCAGTAACAGTCCTGTGCAACGATATACAAATTGTGATGAAAAAGCTGCAGTATGCTGTGTATCGCGGCGAGGTGTACAAACTGGCGGCCAAATCGCAGTTCACGTTCCAGTATCTGTGTACCATGAAAACGTTCCTCCACAGCCTAATGGGAAACGAAGCGTTCAAAGACCGTCTGGTCCAGCATATTCAACGTGTTCTGCCCATACTAAGCGAGCCAGAGAGCTCTTTCATACGCCAAATTAAGATTGACAGAGACCTGATCGAAGTACAAGACGGGTGGTTTTGGAGCTTTTCCTCTGGGTCGTTCGCCCAAGGGATTATCTCAGAATCTCAGGTGAGAAGAATACACTGGACTGTTTTAACATTTAAATAAGAAGATACAATCAAATTTTCAAACCCAATCTTTACGATCTGTAGCACTGTCTGATGTGCTTTTGTTTTGGCTCTTTTCAACAGAAGGGTCTCACAACTCCACGCGCGTTTGTGGACTACGACCGACTCAAGGACCCGGAGCCAAGATATTTTGAGGCAATCCTAAGGAACAGCCTAACAGAAGATGAAATTCGGCAGTTCTGTGCAGATTTCCTGGCGTTGTTCCGTCCCAAAGAACACAAACAGCCTGTGCTGTGTGCTATTGGCTCAGCTGACAGCGGAAAGACCAGCCTCTTCTCACCTGTTTTTCAGATCATTCCTCTAAGCCGAATTGCTCGCGTCACGAAGCAAAAGAGTTTCAACAAGGCTATGATCGACAACCTGACAGAGGTTATCTTCCTCGACGAGGCATATGCCACCCTGCTCGACATAGATGACTGGAAACTCATATGTCAAGGGGGCTTCACGTCGCACGACGCGAAGTGGAAAAAGGCTCAAGGTTTCCATTGCACTGCGACCATGTACATAACTTGCCAGGTGGAAATGGATTTTGGTGCAGCTCACAATCAAGCAATGGACAAACGCCTGCGCAAGTACCACTTCAAGAGTCTTCCTCGTGTCGAACCTGAAGCAAACAAGTGGCTGAGGAAACATGCTATGGATTGCATTGTGTGGGCGCACAATATCGTAGGAGACAGCCCGAGCAGTCAGGCCAGTACAATGCCCACTGTGCACGAAAGTGGTATGCCTGAGGAGGAGTTGCGCAACATTTTGAGCGTTTCTTTAATAGACGAAGAAGTCGACGAAACAGCCCAGGGCGATTGTAGACGAGAACAGAGTGGCGGCCTTCTGACAGAACCGCAATCCCGAGAAGAAAGCTCTGAAGAGGACGCCATTGAAGATGTCGGCGATTCCGATGAGGACGAGACCCTGACGACCTTGAAAGCTAGGCTGGCACAATGCTCACCTGGCTCTCTACGTCACCGCCAACTGAGCCACATGTTAGAAAGTCATCTCGCTGAAAAGGAAAGGCTGAAAAGGGTTGAAGAAAGGTGCTATAAGAAGAGGCAACACTTCTTACAAACGAGGGGAGTGTCGGTGGAGCACGTGTCGTTGCTCCCGCACGACCATAACGAGCCGCTGCCCACACCGATTCGAAGGGACCTCGCTGCCTTTCAAGAAGATCAGGAACAGGAAAGGATCAGAACAGCATTTGGGAAGCCGTGGCTTTTAGCTATGGAGAAGGAAATGGCTGAGCAAAGCGAAAGAATGGAAGATCCAAGAGACGAAGAAGAACGAAGAGTGATGCAAAGTCTCCTGGAAATCAATTGCGAAAAACTGCGCTGTTATCACGAGCGTCACGGAACGCTGAAACTACCCGCTGCCCTGGCAGAACGCAAGAGGCTCTGCCTTAGCAACGAGCTGGTAGACCGTTCTTGCGTGAATTTCATACGAGACCTGTTCTCTCCGCTGCCAGTGAGAGTCTTCCCACCCAGCCAGCGTCCAGCAAATCTGCCTGCCAGAAGCAGGAGCTCAGACGAAGACGACCAAGTAGACGGTCGAGAAGAAAGGAAAAAAAGAGCAAGGGAAGTATTCCAATCGCCATAACTGAAGAACACAGAGAAAGAGCTGTATGATTGCATGGCCATCCTGGAAACAAGTCTTGACCCTGGTATGAAAGCGTCAATAAATGCACTGAGAGAGGTAATCGAAGGAAAACTCAAGGAACATCACAAGAACGTAGGTACCCTCGGATGCCAAGAAGCCCTGGAGCAAAGACGAAATGTTTGCATGCAACTCGGGCTTTTGAGGAAGGAAGACCGAGTCATGGTCAAAAGCCTTTGTGAACCATTGCCCCTGATAAGCTCGCACCAGACCGTGCAAAGTGAGGAGGAATCATTCGAGCGCACACCCAAAACGACAAGCTACGTTCCGCAACACGACTTCGATCCCTGTGGCCCACAGTCGCCGTGCGCGATCACGTATGGTCCAGCACCTGACGATGTCGCGGAACGTCTGCCACAAACCGGAGAGGGAATACAAGTTGGGCTACACGACTGCAGCATTTCCGACGAACTCCTCCGCATGCATAGTACGCGGAAACGCAGGATCAGTTCCAGTCAGCAGCAAGCGTCGGATCGTAAGAGAACGAAGAACAAGATCACAAGATACTTTCCTAGTCAGAAATGAACCAGTAGACTTTGGCAGTTGCGAATTATTTTCTTTTTTTGTGTGTGGATGGAAAATTGATTAGCTTATTGATTAAGTAGTAATATGTCGACACGGGAAATGTCAAGAAGTATGTAATTTGAAGTACGTAAGCGCAAGCCAACCTTGATTAAACGGAAGTCATTTTTCGATTGCAACTTTGTTTAGTTTATTTTGATTGTCTCTTACACGACGCAAGGTCGGTCGCGTATAGTACTTCCTTAGACGAGTTTCTAGAGTTTATTCTGTGTCTAAACCTTTCTAGTCTCTTTCTTGTCAAGCTAGCGACATTTTCATTCCGGCCCTTTTCTTTAGAGAGTCCGCCGTTCTTCCGTCTTGAAATGTGAAATCGGAATCTCTCAAAATAGCCGTCCACTGTCCAAACCCGTGCTTATTTATCCCTTCCTTTAGAAAATCATCCTCTTCTTTCGTGAATTTTAAAACATGACGAGTTTTCCTCTGAAGGTGCAAGTTTCTTTTAGGCAGGGCATCCTTTATGGGGGTAGAGCTGCTGATATTCTGAGCTGTTTCAACTGAAGGCCCGGAGCTGGACGTTGAACCGCCTAGTCTTGCGTGTACGTCATCGTCTACCTCGGAACCCTTGGTACCTTGAAGTTTTTGAAGACACTCGTGACCCTTCAGGGCAACTTCTCGCGATCGTTGCTTTTGATAATGAACTTTGGCAACGGCAGAACTGTGTTTCTGGTCCTCAGACAAAAACCTTTGCTCTTCGCTAGTGAGCTGATTGAGGCTTTGCGTTTCGACGATTTGGCGATAACGCGTCGGATGAATGTATTTTCCAATTGCGTCAAAAACCAGTTTGCTCATAGTTTCGCCCAATTTGCCATGCTGACCTCCATTTCTGGTGACGAGAACGAAATCACACTGGGGTTTAAGCAACGGTCTAACGTTCGAGATGTAGCCGTTAAGAACGTGCATGTTTGCGTCGGTCAGAATCAAAGAATCGAAGCCATATGTTCCAGCCGTCTTGAACGTTTTCTGATCGATAAATCCACCGTTTTCCTTAGCTGTGGCAATCATGTCCACCGTCAAATATTGATAAGTCATGGGTCGCGATCCCTTCACCTTGATGAACAGATACATGGCTACAAATTTCGTGGCAAATGTTAAGTCTGAGGGGTTAACTTGAGCTGGACTGGTCTTGCACATTTTCACTGTATTTTCGTAACGCGGCGGATGAAATTTCACCACCTCCAATAACTCCTCCATTGTTGCCCAATGCCCTCTTGCTTCCAGAGTCTCGATGTCTAAATCTTGTGTCCACTGCAATCTCATCATCTTTGCAACTGTTTTTCGGGCTCTCTTGAGGTACAACTCTGTCGTAGAAAACTTTCTTAGAACTGCTTCTGATGCGCCATGAAGTTTTCTGAAGTCGATCAATTCAGAAATAGCATCTATGTAGCCCAAACGCCCACCATGGCCGAGTTTACATGCATCTTGTAAGTAGTCGATAAACTTGAACAACAGATTTGGAGAACACAAACTAAAGTCGACCACTTCAAACGTTAACTCTTCCTCGTCTTCACAGCAAAATCTAAGAAATTTGAAGCACCTTGTCACTATCTGTTGAGCGGCACGATCTTTCTTGCAACCGCCAGCACTTCCTGTCAACCATTTCGTGAACACTTCGCCAATGTTACATGATAATGGAAATGAAGAAAGTAACTTCACGTTGTGTTTTGTGGTTTCGCTTGTCTCATCTTCATTTCTTCCAATCGTCAGCGACTTTGTTACTTGTTTAGAGTCGGGCCTTTCGTCAAAATAAAAGAACCAACTGTGCTTAGTGCTAACGTGTTTTCTACAGCCTCTCTGACTTTGAAATCCATCATGTTCACACTCTTGTATCGGGCAATGGTACAAGCTGTCTGTTTCGTCCTTTTCCAAGTGAAGTCGCTTTGGTTTGGGTGATGCTCCTTGGACATCTGACCAATTGACTTTGCACTTCTTGCTCATTTTTCCCTTTAAACAACATGTGGCTAACACAATCGCCTTTAAATCTTAGCCGAAACAAAGGACGTTTCAACTTGCCAAAACATGCCCTTGCTTGCCCACGCTCATTACTATTGTGTAAAATTCATGACAGTGAGATACAACCCAAACTTGCCCAAGCAGGTCTGTACGCGCCTTTTTCAATTCGGGAACACAATACATAGTTAACGGATCGATAAATCGGAACAAAACAGTCCTGACTTTAATCCTGACCGATGAATTTGGGAACATTATGTTCCATACGCAAATGGGACCACGGAACAAAAAAGTCCGAAATACCACTTTTGGAACAAAATGTTCCATTAGCAGATATAAAATCGGAACAATAAAGTCCAAAACTTGTTCCTAATGACCAATTTCGGAACAATATATTCCATTCACAGATAGCACAATCGGAATAAAACAGTCTTTCTTTATTAATTTCGGAACAATGTGTTCCACGCACAAATAGGAACTCGGAACAAAACAGTCCTAATTTATCAAGTTAGGAACAATGTGTTCCACGCACAAATAGGAACTCGGAACAAAACAGTCCTAATTTATCAAGTTAGGAACAATGTGTTCCATGCACGAATAGGAACTCGGAACAAAACAGTCCTAAATCACTCATTTGGGAACAATGTGTTCCACTTGAAGTTGACAACTCGGAACAAAATGTTCTGGTCTTACCTTACAGGGAACGTTATGTTCCTACTCTGTAAAAAGCTGGTCCTCTTAAAGTTAATAGGAACACAAAAATGAGGAACACTCGATCCTAGAGGAACGTTCCTTTACAAATATCGGAACAGCCGAAAAAACTTAAAATAAGTAAAAAATAAACCAACAAGGTCAGCTTAAAAGCTAAAAAAGCATCTATGAAACGTTTAGGTAAAATAGAACCAAGCTTCAAAATCTAGAGCAGTTTGATGTTCTCGAAGGCAGTAAAATAAACCCTGGAAAAATTTTGGGAAATGTGGAGGATCATTTTGGTCAGCAACAGGAGAAACCATCCTCTGACCAGAACCCAACAGTTTGTGCGTGCGTAAAGGATTCGTTTTCTTCAGATTTTTTGTTGTTGAACAATACGGGTTGTACATACCTGGTATATTAATGGTATGGTTGCAGCCCCATTTCAGCCGTACAATTGGTGTCATGGTCGTTACTGGAGACGTGTTCAAACGTCCGGTGTCATTTCGCACTGTGAGGTTAACGTACATGCGCAGTTCCCATGAAGCATATGAATTATGAACCAGGGAAATCCAGTTAGTCCCCTTGTAACTGTGAATCAATAATTTAAAGTTAGATGTTAGAGTCGTAGCAGCACAAAAGATGTAAATTTTTAATGACAATCTAGACATCCATCGATAATGAAAAGTCAGCAAAGCACAAACAGTCTTTCTCAGTTACAAACATACCACCAAATCATCAACTTACTAAATGCTATCGCTCTTAATCATTTACAAATCCTTTTTATTGAATCTTGAGCATATTTTTCTTACATTTGACATTAAACGCAATAAATAAAATATCTTGGGTAAACATTTTCCATGTCGGAGCAAGAAATAGCCCATGTTCAGGCCCCACCCCTATTCGATTTCCCCTTTTAAACATCTCTGGATTTCCAAGAGATTCGCTCACCTGACTTGATAGTAAGGAGGTAAATTGTAAGGAACTGGAAATGTATATTGTAAACTATTGGTTCCAGTTGTCCAATCTTCATTTACGCTGAAATCTGTGCATCTGAAATATAATTTCCCGATGCTACCATAACAGCGGTCTCGACAATACAAGTCGTCATCTATGCCAATCAGCTGACCGGAATTTATCGTACTTTGGTCACAGAACGTAGTCCCGCCCCACGATCTTCGCCAACCGACACGGAATGTTATGATCACCTGAAAAAAGTAAAGAAATACTGCAACAATATAATTAGGCTGAATTGGATCATATGCATAGCTTCTGTTGTCAGCAAATTTTGAAAGTAACGACTCTCCGAATCGACTCCGAAAATAACGACCTCAAATGTAATGAGAAACATTAAAAGAAACAACCTCAACAAGCTGTATCAAACTAGTTGTACCTATCGGTAAGTGCCAACGAGCGAAATATTCATGTTTGTTCGTAAGAACGGATACCGAATGGTTTTCGATAGAACTTTATAATTTGAAATGACCAAAATATGGTAAATCGTAGTTTAGGTGATACGAGAAGAAAGTGCTCTTTCTCTGGTGTTCATACACGGGTTTGACAGATTGATAACTCTTGACAAATCTTTTAATCTTTTAAAGGGATAGTTGCATTTTAAGAACTTCTCATAAATAGAATCCCAAAAACAAAACTGCTAAGATTCTGTAGACGCTTTTCAGTAATCAACCCAATCAAGCAATGACGGCTCAGATTTCAGTCTTGCATTGCAAATTGTCATTCGATGTCATGTTAACGCAAAACTCAATTCCCAAGCGAAAAAATGAATAGAAAACAAAACCAAAACGGACACTGAAGGAATATGTGGAGACAGAATTTTAATATATTCAAGTAAACATTACATTGGCCGTTAGCAGCAAAAAACTTTCAATTTTCTTGCGTGTATGACATGCAGTAATTTTAGTGAGTGTCGCTTGGTATAATTTTATTCCTTTGAGCGAAAATATAAACGTTATTTGATTTGGGATGAAATCATCGGTTAAACAATTGCTATAAACAAAAGCAACACTTAAAGGCAGCATTTACCCGACCGTGGCATTCTCGTAAGTCAAGAAAACTCCATTTGAAGTCAGTAGTCCGCTTTTGATTTTCCTGTCTCTCTTGAGAAATCAAAGGACTCCAAAGTCGAAAGATTATTTCATCGCTTTGAAGACCTTGATGTTCATTTTTTCGGCGGTCGAGTATTCTATAGGGTATTCTCTTTCCATTTAGAGTTCCATAAAGGTGTATTTATCGTGAAAGGAGTGAATGAGCACATTGAAAATTTTAACAGCGAGCCGTGTGGACGCCATTTTGGTCATTTGCTCTTAAGCAAGGAGAGAGAGACTGGGGACCAGTTTGGAAGAACAATACAACCCAAATATAAAACCCAAATATGGTTAAAAAAAAGTCCCTTACGCTGAAGTTGAGATTTTTTCTGGTATACACTGGTATATACGCACGGCTCTATGATTCTGCCGCCTCGTCAGCCGAGCCAAGCCTCGTCAGCCTCGCCTCTTGGCTCGGCTGCCTCGTTGGCAATTAACCAGAAATTCATAAGCTAGATGGTCTACATCTAGTATTTGGGCGCGTACTACTGATTTTTTTCGCGAGTAAGCTATTTTTAAATTAAACTTCGCGGGGAATAAATGACTTAGTATATAATAATAATAATAATAATTATGACGTCATCGGTTAATGCTGTAAAGCGGAAAAGCGATGGAATTTATGGAATTTTTGGTGTTACGATTACTCCCTGAATTGAACCGAAGAGCAATGGGAACTAGGTGCATTGTTTGTATTCGTTTTGAGATCCGCCATCTTGTTTTTTGGCAAAGGAAGATATTTTTTTGCAGCTTGTATCATCACCGATCGGCAAGCCTTATTTCATTTGTAGCTGTTAAATTGAGATTTCGAGTCTGCAGTGAGTGTTCCACTTTATCAGTTATCGAATAAATTTGGCATAAAGTTAAGAAGTGATGTCTGTCGTGACTGCAGACGAAGCAACCGATTATTAGCAGTTTTGAAACATCTGTTGAAAAGGTGAGCCATCTTAAACCTTTTTTTAAGCGATGACGATGACGTGATCGATTAATCTCGCCGTGCGAGTGGACAGGATCTGTTGTTGTCTGTTGTCTGTTGCCTGTTGTGATCAACCGATCTGTAGAAGGGAATGCACAATGTGCGAGCCAGCTAGCCATGCGAGGCAGACCTGCGAGGCACTTGAAAACACATTGGTTAGCCTAAATAGCACTCCGGTTAGCCTAAATAGCACTTCGGTTAGCCTACAGTTAGCTCTTAGGTAGCTTGCGGTTAGCTTTTATATTGGGATAAGGGATTTCTTGCTTGCCCGGTTCACGTGGCTTGCAAGTCATGCGAGGCAAGCGAGCCATTTCGGTTAGCCTAAATAACACATTGGTTAGCCTAGCAACACTCCGGTTAGCCTACAGATCGTACAGGTAGCCTTTTTATTGGTATTTTTAAGTGCCTCGCAGGTCTGCCTCGCATGGCTCGCATGACTCGCTGGCTCGCATATTGTACACACTCTACTGGGAAAAGAAATCAAGTCAACTCAACAAGAAATCGTCGCATAGAACTCAAAGCAAAATACTCCTGGGCCGTTAGAAAGGACTAATTTAAAGCATAAACGAAAGAAACAAATTATATTTGATGCGTTCTATAAGATTTAGTAAACAGAAATCTCTCCATTCTTTAAAACAAAAGGTGTAAACAATTTTAGACAGCGTTTGACCTTGCATCGTATATCGTATATCGTATGTCACGCCAAGATAACGCAATTTTTGTTGAACAATCATTCAGCACAGAAGTTGTCAGTTACTTTTATGTACCCTAATTTTTTGACAAATGTCCTGAAAATTATCAAAGACCCCTTGTGAAACGTCATCGCTTCTGCATGCATCGCGTGCAGTTTATTGGAATAACTTATTACACGAAGTGTCTGTTAAATTTGTGGGGGCCTCATAGACTTACCGGAAACGAGAAGCGACCGACTTTTAGAAAGTCTAGGGGCCTCATTGTGGAACTCTTTAGACAACGATGTCCGCCTTGAAGAATCTCTGGCGGGTTTTTAAAGTTCAGTACAGGAACTTGGTTTTTAAATCTTTTAAATCTCGGGACTTTTAATGATTTAGCCAAGTTATTGATTTCTTAATTAATTTATTGCTATTTTTTCAAAAGCCACGACCACATCAGCTATCATGCTGCAATATTTATCGTGTATAATTTAAAAAAGCTATTATTATTATTACACGAAAATGAACGACATCAAAATTTTCACGTTTATTGCGAAAATTTTGCATTTAGTGTCGTTGAAAAAAAAGAAAGTGGCTTAGTGCACCTTGCACTCCGGTTAGTCTGAATATCGCTCCGGTTAACCTGAATATCACTCAGGTTAGCCTGAATATCACTCAGGTTAGACTAAATATCACTCAGGTTAGCCTGAATATCACTCAGGTTAGACTAAATATCACTCAGGTTAGCCTGAATATCACTCAGGTTAGACTAAATATCACTCAGGTTAGCCTGAATATCACTCAGGTTAGACTAAATATCACTCAGGTTAGCCTGAATATCACTCAGGTTAGACTAAATATCACTCAGGTTAGCCTGAATATCGCTCCGGTTTGCCTGAGTAACGGTCAGGTTAGCCTGTTAAATTACAGTTAGCTCTTCAATAATGGTAATGGTTGTTGCTTCGGTGATTTTGTTTCGTTCGCTCGGCTTTTTTTTTAGGTGGTTTCGTTTCGGCCGGTCGTTTCGTTTCGTTGTATGTACGCAGTTGGATAGTGGGGAAGAGACTGGGGAAGAGCAAAATGTGAACCGCTTGAAAAGAGCCGCTGAAATAAATCGTTAACCACATCGTTTTAAAATTTCTTTTCTCGGAAAACGCGAGCAAGAAACTATCACTTATGCAAATCAACCGTAAAAAGATGTTTTCCCCCTCTCTTTCGTCTTGCACCATAAAAATACATTGAGCTCATAGAGACTGCTCGCGTAGCAGCCTTAAAACACAGGAATCGTCGCTTCGAGAATATATCATTAATATTGTTATAACAATTTCAGCTCATGAGTGAATGCACGATTTCATAAAAACGAATGAATGATGACGGATTTCTTGGAAAATCGGGAAAAATTAATTAACATGTAGACTATTTTCAGGACCAATCTTTGTCAGTGTCGAAACAAGTTTGGTTCCGCAGGCCAGTCACTGATCTTTCAAGACAATAAAACTAAAATTTCATGTTCACTGAAAGCGATAGTGTGTGCGAAAAATGCAAACTGCAGACTGGCAGTCTAGTTAGCCTGTACAGCGTTTCAGTTGGTACCATGATACATACACGATATACATGTATATAGTTAAAACATCTGCTGGTTTTCAATGGTCTGCAGTGCGCATTTGTCGCACACAGAGACCAATGCGATTCTCTGCCTCCTTTTCATCGCCTGCACGAGAAAATGACTTCGCAGTACAAACTA
The DNA here is from genome assembly GCA_963693305.1 of Meandrina meandrites. Taxonomy (NCBI): domain Eukaryota; kingdom Metazoa; phylum Cnidaria; class Anthozoa; order Scleractinia; family Meandrinidae; genus Meandrina; species Meandrina meandrites. The sequence continues at coordinate 32,628,879 of OY855911.1, read as the reverse complement.
ATCAGTTGTTTCAACTCTTCTATGAAGGGTTGTTACAATGTGCGAGGCAGCGAGACATTCCGGTTAGCCTAGATAGCACATTGGTTTACAGCCTAAATAGCACTCCGGTTAGCCTACAGTTAGTTTACGTAGCTGGCGGTTAGCTCAGCTTCTTTATTGGAATAAGGTTACGCCTCACTGCCTCAAATATTCGTTCATTTTCCAGATGAGGATAATGGCCACGAGCAAATTAACACATATATGCCAGCCGGATTATCCGGGAGTCGCCCATATACAGAACTTATCTCCCGGTCTCCTGTACGGGTCACCAAATCTCCGGGATGCTTATTTTGGCCGATTTTTTTTAAATACATGTACTTGACGCATTTGTGTGGGCGAATCGGCAGGGCTCTATTTTTAACTCCGTTTTGAGGGTTAAGAAGAGGTATCTTGACGCAAAATTGGCGGCTTTCGGATTTCAATAGTTTTAGGTTGGCACATCTGCGAACAGCCATTTCACATTTCAAGTTGAACGCAGAGGTTGTTGTTTGGTGCAACCATTTGCATTTTGAAGAAAAATTACCGTCGTGTTTGCAGGGTCGCTTGGATTTACTGGCTTGTATGTGAATGTTCCACCTCGAAAATGAGTGCATGCTGCATCATGTACGAGAACAAGGCATACGATCAAAATGATGTACTTCACAGCGAGTTCCATTCTCATCCAGCTGGGAAGGACATAGCTCCAAACGCCCGAATGGGCTTGAAGTCGTTTTGAGCAAACAAAAAGAGGTCGGACTATTTCAAAAGTGTCAGTTCTTGATAGACATCAAGCGTGACTCGATGGTTAATGTTTGTTAATGCAAATAATAGAATGTTCAATTCTAGCCTCACAACGTCGCAAGGTATAAATATTTTAGATAAATTGAATGTATATTGTCAACTGGAGTCGTTCTAAAAGTAAAGAATCAAAAATTTCCGGCCGGTTGTATCAACCACTCACAACAATAGGTATGAAAGATATTTTCTGCTGTCTACATGCCCTAATTATTCCACGTCTTTTAATTCTCAGAAAAGCCAGCTGCAGGAGGTTTCACTCAGACTACGTATGTTTTCAAAAGAGGATGTCCTTTCGGATTCATATATGTTTGCGGATTCGTCGAATTAAGAGTATTCGGATTAGAATGTGTTTACATGAAAAGGATATTTGGAATTCCAACCGTTCAGACACACATCAATAATCTGGGAACATTATTCGGCAACGGTTACCCAGCAGTTTGTCGCTCGGTCAACACAAACAAAATGCCGCCCAAAAAAGACCAAGAACTGATCAACATGCCACATAAAACGTTCACTGGACAGTCATGTGATGAAATGGAGTATTGCTACAGTGGCACTCAGCGAGGCAATTTCTTAGAATTCATCAGGAAACGTATTAGCTACAATGTAACAGCAAATGAACGCTTTTTACACATAATTTTTCAGTTACTGGAACAATTATCGGTGTTCCGCACTCCAATCAGAAACATGCACGAAGTTTCATTTCCCAGCAGGGTCTCAGAAAATCTCCCAGCCAGGAAGAAGGCAAGCCAAATATACCACAACAAAATGAGAGGTTGGGTGTGATACTAGGCCCAAAAAGGGTAACTATCATCACGAAGCAAATATGAAACGTTTACTTCATTTTCATACCATGTCAGCCACTTCCGAAAGATAAAACTTTCCCAGCAGACCAAATATATCTCCCAGCAACACCAACAACTCATCATCAAAAAGTACAGTGTTTGACCGATTTGAATCTAAATTTCTCAACTTTAAAAATGATACCCCAGCGTCAGGGATTACAATGAAACTTTAACGAAAACTGAATATTTTTTCTTAGTTGTTTTATTATAGCTGTTCTCATTCCAATTCATGGTTTTCCTTTCTAGTTTAATTTGTCGAAAGTTTCTCGATTGTAATCGGAAACAATGATCATAACTCGACGACTGAACGATTCGTGTCGCTCACCAATGATGATGTTGACAAATTGAATTAGAAGAAACCAAAACCACAGAGCGACGAAAAGTTGATGACGCCCGATTTCTGATTACGATGCAGCGAAAGAAATAAGAAGGCTTGAAGATTTACCACCACCAGAACTAGACGTTTACTTTAATAGATTTCTTTGGTCAGTAAGGAAGAAGTCTCGCAGTATTGAGAGCTCTTTTGTTATGAATTTTGAGCTTTTATATCACTCACTTTGTAACTTTATTCGCGCAGTTGTGAATTCCTTATTCTTTTCATTCGTCAATTAAGTCGACTTTTTTGTCAGTATATTTTTGTCTTCAAAATATTGGCACGATCTTATTTCTAAGTTAAAAAAATCTGCTCTCCACTACATAACGATTTCGGCTCGATTACTCTAAACAGTCCTACCTTCGCCATTCTAAAAGAAGGCCCCTTCAAAGCTAAAATAACAACCGTTTCCCTCTCTTGCACACAAAATTGACTCGAACGCACTCACTTATCTATGATTACTACTAGTAATAGTTCCATAATATCTGTTATGAGAGTCTTACGATAGAATAAGTTATTGCCCAGTGTCAACGCATTATAAAAAGAAAACGTGACTGAGGAACTATCACGCATTTTAACAATAATTCACAATAACAAATAACAATTTCACTCAACTACACTAAACAGTGTTATAACAAATACGCTGTGTCTAGATGTCCGGCAGCCGGATAGGTTTTTCAGAATACTCTATGTCCGGCAGTACGAAATATTGTACTGCCCTAACCAACAAATAAAAGCTAACCGCAAGCAAACCGGTGGGAAAGCTAACCGCAAGCAAACCGGTGGGAAAGCTAACCGCAAGCAAAGCGGAATGAAACCTAACCGTAAGCAAACTGGAGTAAACTTGACTGCCGGATATTAAAAAACCTGTCCGGCTGCCGGACATAGAGACACTTCGTAACAAATAACAGTTTATCCCTTAGAAAATAGAGCTGTAACCAGGATAAGACATATTTAAAAGGTAAAACGTTCTCTGGTTAAAAATTTTGAAGAACATAAGCTTTCGGTTATCAGTCTATAGCTTTTAACCAATGAAAATGTTAGTTAAAGGTTAGTTTAAATGTTAGTTTATACGTTGTGCGTGCATATGTACACGATATTTTAGTCTAAGGCTTAAGCTGTTTCTCAGATGAAAATTAACACAATAAACAGCCAAACCAATTAATGTATGCGAGCTTACGTGATATTGCTGAACGGTCTAAAGTTAACCGTGCACGATTCAAAGACGTTTGAGTTTTGCAAAGGAACCTACCGTCGTGTTTGCAGGGTCGCTTGGATTAACTGGCTTGTATGTGAATGTTCCACCTCGAAAATGAGTGCATATTGCATCATGTACGAGCACAAGACATACGATCAAAGTAATACATTTCCCAGTGAGTATCATTTTCATACAGTAAGACACTTTTTAGGTCATAGTTCCAAACGCTCCGGACAGATATGTTTCGATCAACAGCTAAAAGAAGGAGCGATTCTGCGACAGTCGCGCAAAGTAAACGACGCGGCGACACCGAAACGACGGTTTCAAGCTTCTTCAGCCAGGGTCATGTGGGATCAATTGCTTGTCTATCAAAGTTCAACGGCAGTATTGAAACTTCCGGGTAAAATTAAAACTTTATTAGTTTCAAGCTACCAAGTGTTCAGTTTTTGAACGCTTAACAAGTGAAAGAAAAACAATAGGAATGAAACTAGCTGCCTTAAACTCGGACTTTGTGCTTGATCTGATTCAAATTTGACCCATAATTAATGCTTGATTCTGGGTGAGCAGACAAATTTTTTGTTGTCGTTTCTAAGGTTTCCAATTTATCCGACTTTTGTCATCACTCAATAGTACCCCATGAGTCACGCCATTACGCCACAAAGTGGAGGTGAATAGTGGTGGACATTTACCGAGCCGCGAAGCGGCGAGGTTAGGGACGGACCATTATTTTTCTGGAGGGGGGGGGGGGGGGGATGAAAAATCTCTCTCTGCAAACTTTTTTTTTTATCTATGCACCTCTGCAAACAATTTTTTTCTAACAACACCTTCCTGCAAACAATTTTTTTTTCGATCTTTTTTAACCACGATCTGACACAAAAAGGAGGTTCGCTTTTGCTGCCATCAATCATTATTTAATTCAATATTTTATTTTATTTTATTTTTTTTATTTTTATTTTTTTTTTTTTTCAGTTTTCCATATCTTTATTCAAACAAAATCACAATACACTTAAAGAAATAGAAATAAGTAAATAAACAAACTTAGATAAATAGATAAATAGATAACGAATAGCATTACTTACAATAATAATTTTTTTTAAAATTCCGTCTTGAACTTACAATGTACTTACAAATATGAATGAATAATTCTGTATACTAAACTGTGTATCGTTGACTGTATTAGTTTATTCTATTACTAGGAGAAGGCAAAAAAAAAAAAAGCGAAAGAGAAAATAAGATAACAAGTAAAATGAGTTTAAAAGGGAAAAAAAAAGGCAAACAAAAATAATAAAAAAGACGAGCAAATAGTGGCACAACCTCTGGGGCGAATATTTGAGGGGAGCTCATGCGCAAAGTGTTGTCCATTTTGATCTGAATTTCATCATAGTATTATTTTTAACAGCAATGGTACGTTCATATAGGATCTTTTCGTTGAGTAAAAGAAGGAAGATATCAAGACTTGGAGATACCATATTCAGCCAGGACAGAAAAATGTGATACTTAGCAATAATAAGGAAATGATTCAGGGCATAAAAACTGCTTGATTCTGGTTTATAACCGTAAAAAATATCTGTATCAATTAAGATGACTTTTTCTGATCGCTTTTCATTCCACCATGCAATAACTTTTTGCCAGAATGTTTGTACCGCCGAACACTCATAAAGCAGATGAGATAAGGTTTCATATGGAGAGCTACAACGATCGCAACGTGGAGAAATTTTCAATTTCATTTTATGAAGTCTGCTGTTGGTGGGTAGAATATTATGTATGATCTTATATTGGAAACATCTGAGTTTGTTTTCTAATGTAACCTTGAAAGGCAATTCATAAATGGCTTTAATAGGAAGACATTTTTCAATTAGTTTAGTTTCTACGTTTGGAGCTTTGAACACTTTTAAAACAAGCAGTTCGCGAGCAGATTTGGCAGTGACATTCGCAGGAGGAAGGTCTTTGCTGTCAACATCAGTAAGCATTCGTTCAGAATTTACAATTGATCTTTTCCATACCTCAGGGATCGCGGCAAGAAGGCCATTATATGTTAGGAAATTTACTGTCATACCATATTTATGTTGAAACTCGGATCTTGATAAAAACTTTCTATTCTCGTTTAGCAGATGACAGATTTTGATTATTCCTTTTCTATGCCAGGATGGGTAGAAGACTGATTTCCCATCTATTTTAATAAAGCGGTTGTTCCAAATAATTTCATTTTCATATTCTTTAGCAGAAGAAGGGTCTTTGGAATGTAGCTCCTGCCAGACAGTCAATATTTCCTTATAAAAAGACGGCACATACGAGGCAAAATTTAGATCAGGTGCATTAAAATTGCATTCCAAAAGAAAAGAGCCACCATATTGGGATGTAGCCAATGAGAAGAGGGAGCACCATTTGGTATCACCAGCTTCATATAAACGTTTAACCCATGCTGCTTTTAAAGACTTGTCTATCATGGTGAAATCTAACATGTTAAGGCCACCTTTCTCTATAGGACCTATAAGCGTGTTGCGTTTGACCTTATCAGGCTTAAAGTTCCATATGAACTTGAAGCAAATATCATTAACTTCACTAGTAAATTTCGGTGGAGTTGTAAGAACAGAAGTATTATAAACAAGCTTGGAGATGGCGAGGGTTTTAATGATACAAATTCTTCCCATTAGCGTTAAGCCTCTGGTCGTCCATTGGTTTAAAATTTTCTTTAGCGCAGCAAGTTTTTCCTCGAAATTTATTTTGTATTTTGTAGCTCAATATTCAATATTTTATGGTGGCGACCAATAAACACCTCTGATCTTTTTCGTTTTCTGAGACGTACACTACGAAGATTGGGGGCAGTATTTTTTTTAATTTTTTAACGAAGACTAGTGAGCACCATAAGGAAAGACTTCTTGTGGTTTTAAGTTTGTCGTTTATTTCCGACGCGTTTCGTCTCTAACTGAGACGTCTTAAGGGAATGAATACAACTAGCAAAGAACAGCATATATAGCACATTAGCGTGCCTAGCTACAACTTCCCATGGAAGTGAATAATAACTAAAATATGCTGTAAACGAACGTTACAAAAAACGCGTTAATACAGATGTTATTGCGTGTTGTTATATTATGGGGGGCATACAATTAGCGCTAATCGTATGCCCCCCCCCCCCCCCCCCCCAAAATATAACAACACGCAATATTTGTAACGTTCGTTTACAGCATATTTTAGTTATTATTCACTTCCATGGGAAGTTGTAGCTAGGCACGCGAATGTGCTATATATGCTGTTCTTTGCTAGTCCCTGAAGAAATCTCAGTTAGAGACGAAACGCGTCGGAAATAAACGACAAGCTTACAACTACAAGAAGTCTTTCCGTGTGCTGCTCACTAGTCTTCGTTAAAAAATTAAAAAATGAAAAAAAGTTTCTCTGACTTCTATGCAAACTATTTTTTTAATACATATTATGTTTGCAAACAATTTATTTTGTCTTTTTAGGCCCTGCAAACAATTTTTTTCAATATTTTTCATCCCCCCCCCCACCCCCCTCCAGAAAAATAATGGTCCGTCCCTTAACAGGGAGCTTAAGCAACGACGACGGCGACGCCGAGGGCAACGCCTAGTGAAAAAAGGATTTATATTTTACTCGAGAATCTCGCGATTATCCAGATGTATTCAGTGTATTTATCAGTTTAAGAAATCAAGCTGAATATATAAAGAGAGCATTCAACTCCAAATAGCCGTCGTGATTCACGTTGTCCAGAATACGCAGAATTGGATCATTTCACGCTGTTGTTTTGAAGAGAACGGCTAGGAAATGTACGAAGATTTCAAACGCATGTGCAGAGCTATTGTTCTGCTCATTAAACCTTTTGTTTGGTGACGTTCTCGTTGCCGTTGCCGTCGTAGTTTGCTCGAGCTCCCTAATGTCCACCACTTTCACTGACACTGAGGTGAATAATTGTTTTAGTATATACCACACAAGCTGAATAAATAGCGGACCAAAACATTACTTTCGGCAAAAGCGACGAGCGAAGCCATTTTCTTTCTCTTCCGCTGCTCGGAGGTGAATAGTACTTTGCTAATCACCTCCGAGTTAGCCAATCAGCGCGCGCGGAAAATACTATTCACTTGTGTGGTATATACGAATAATATGTATATTTTTCAGTATATTTTAATATTTTAAAGGAGAAGTTCACCCCAGAATGGCCATTTATTTTCTTTACGCCAATAAAAAGTTTATACAAAAATATGTTGTTCACCAAAATTTCAGCTTCCAACGAGCGCTAAATCCCTACGAAATCTTCCTCTAAAGTAGCCCAAAATTCGACAACTGAACGCCGCCATCTTGGAGCTAGTAATGTATGCGTGACGTCAAAGAGCTCAGCCTGAAGTTTAGCGGGAAAATTTAAATACTTCAAACTCCTTGTTTCTTTGAAGTGGCTTTTGTTTGTCAAAATGGTTGTCTGAAAGGAAAGAAAAGGTGAAAGGTTTTTTTGTATCTCTTGGAGCTCTGTTTGAGAAACATGGAGCTGCACAAACAGGCATTTCGTAGGGATTTAGCGCTCGTTGGAAGCTGAAATTTTGGTGAACAATATATTTTTGTATAAACTTTTTATTGGCGTAAAGAAAATAAATGGCCATTCTGGAGTGAACTTCTCCTTTAAGGTTTTAATATTGTAATGCGCTTTTGATCATTTCTATGTTAAAAGCTCACCATAAATTAATAAATTATTAATTTTGTTTTAAGAAGTAGTAGGCTATGTAAGGGAGGTGCAAAGAGCACATTAACGTGGAACAAAAAAGGCGTTTTAAACCGTCTGCTACAAAATTAGCAGCTTCGTAACTAACCTTGAAAAAAATAAAAGCCGCGCGGACTCAAAAGTATAACTCAACACTGCAAGGGACCGCAAAGGATATTTTTATTTGATGCTGGTAACGTAGGATCTACAAGAGATCTAACTAGCTGAAAATATAACAATACAGCAAGGCTGATACCCCGTGAAAAAGTAGATTTTGCAAGGCACCAACACGACTAGAATGCAGTACAGTGTTTCCTCAAGAGATGCCACAAGCGACGATATATTTCTGAATTAATCAATATACATGACCTTCTTGAGAAAGCGGACCGCACACTATTTGAAAAAATCAGAACAGACGATAACCACCCACTGTATAATTTACTACCAAAGCGGCACTGTTCTGCTCATCAATTACGGTCAAATATTGTATTGCCTTTTTGGCGGGCTTTCAGTTTAGCTCAGAGGTCTCGATTCCTGGCGCAGACCAGAAGGATCGCGGGCTCTGGTGACGAGATTGTCGATGGATCGATTATCCATTCCTTCAGTCTCGTTCCCCACACAGCGGTCAAACGTTACGCGCGTGCGCAGTTAGGGTTTATACGCCGCTTATGCATTGGAAATTTGATAATTGTTATCCAGTGAGTCTCCCAGGGAGAACTTTTGTTTAACAGTGCTAGTTTGATAACGTTTTCTAGCCTGCGAAGTAAGCGTTCAAGTGCGAGCGAAGTGCTTTGTGCCGCGTGCGAGCGAAGATTCTGGTCGTGGGAGGCTAAACGTTTCCCTACAGAAGTCTTGTATACTCTCGCTTCAAACTCTTACATAATGGTGTTGGATTTTGCGTTTGACCGCTGTGAAGGGAACGAGGGGAACGAGCGAAGGGAACGTGAATGCCATTTTCTCAGAAAGGTGACTGAGCCTGCGGTTTCCCTCCCAGAAGTTGCTAAGCAACATGACGTTTCTGTTCGCGCGATTGCTTCCAGAGTACTCGTGAGCGCTCGCGTCAGATTCAGATTCGGAAACTCTTCGAGTGCTGCAACGGTGATTTACCAAAACTGGCACTTGTTTCCCCTGCCCCCGACTGTTCTGGTCTCGACCTTGTCAAAATAACGTTGAAAGTGTCGTTAAAAGTAGCCATCGTCAACAACAACAACAACCATTCTATTTTCCCAAAAATTAATAGGAAATATAATAGCATAAAATAAATTGGCTAAAATAGGCAAAAAATACTACTCAGAATAGAAATAAACTAAACGAGCTGAGAATTAGAAGTTAAATATGACTACACGAAGGATAAACGGCACGCAATGCATGCAAAAGCGATGACGTTTCATAAGGGGTCTTTAAGGGGGGGTCCTTCTTAACTACAGATCTAGAGCAGTTGCTAAGGGATTGCTAAAGACGATTTTTGGTGGCAAGCCATTTTGCAGCGTTTTGTATTGCTAAATGGTGAGTCTTTTAGGGGGGAAAATCTGCTTTGAGAAAATTGACATTGCGCGCGCGTAACTAGTGCAAGTCCCAAACCGCGCGTTAGTAATTAAGACGGAATCGAGTAATGTTTATTTAAGTTGGATAAAAATCGAGTACCAGAATAATTTAAATCCTATTGCGTTATTTTCTACCCTAAATAAAAGGTAAAGATGTAAGTAATTATCACTGATAACACCAACAACAAATTCTTATCAGAGTCTTAGAAAATGAATTTCAAAGTTCACAAGCTATAGGGAAATTCTCACGTGCAGCCATTTTGTAAAATCGTCTTTAAGCGATTCAGTGGAATTCAGTGAAATTTCAAAATTTGTTTTCGGTGTTTGGTGTTGTTAGAAAAGATTTCTTTTGATAAGATATTTGAAGCAGTAACACAAAAGTTTGCAATAAGGTGTAAATAATTTTGGTACAACAATTTCTTATCAGAGCCTGAGAAAATGAAATTTAATGTTCACAAGCTATAGGCAAAAGCTCGCGTCGTTTAAGCGATTTAGTGGAATTCAGCGGAACTTCGAGATTGGTTTTCGATGTTTGGCGTTGTTAGAAAAGATTTCTTTTGATAAGATATTTGAAGCAGTAACACAAAAACTTGCAATAAGGTGTAAATAATTTTGGTACATAATTTTGTCCAACAACTACTCGAAGTCCTGGCGGATTCCGTCTTAAAATCCCTAAAACTTGGGCGAAAGAAGGCAGAGTTCCATATTTTTTTAAGAATCAGAGATAACAGAGCCTTCTTTATAATCCTACGAAAGGAATAACCATTAACACGTAAAAAAGGAACACTACTGAAGAAAATCTAGAAATACCGGTGTTTATTACGTGATAACTTTTATAAAAATGCGAATTCCATAAAACCCATACGAAGCATTAAACATGTGGACATTCTTTATCTATTGGCACTGATTTTAATTTTCAGATCTTGATGCCCTTTGAATTTTAGGGTTTTTTCTTTTCTGGTCACGTGGCTTGTCAAAAATGGCCGTGATTTGAAACGCGTGAAGGACTCTTCAATTGAACAAAGTTGTGCAAAAAGCATATCCATAGGAAGTCTAGTTTCCAAAATACGATGGTTAGATACCTTCCATAGCAACAAATTGGTAGTTAAGAAGGACCCCCCTTAATAATTTTCAGGACATTTGTCAAAAAATTAAGGTAAATAAAAGTAGCTGACAATTCGACAACTTCTGTGCTGAGTGATTGTTCAACAAAGGTTGCGTTATCTTGGCGTGACATCCGATATACGGTATACGATGCAAGGTCAAACGCTGTCTTGAAATTGCTTACACCTTTTGGTTTAAGGGGGCTGACTCTTAACTACCAATTTGTTTCTAAGGCAGGTTTCTAATTGCTATATTTTGGAAACAAAGCATCATGCACATAAGCTTTTTGCACGAGTTTGTTCTATTGAAGATTCCTCCAAGAGTTTCAGGTCACGGTGATATTTAACGCCTCACGTGACCAGAACAGAATAAACCCTAAAACTCAAACGGCGGATAGATTTTAAAATGAAAATGAGTGTCAATAGATAAAGAATGTGCATATGCGTAATGTGACTTATCGTTTTTGTGAAATTCGCATTATTATAAGAGTTATGGCATAATCAACACTCATATTTACAGACTTTCATCAGTAGCGTTTCCTTTTTTCGTGTAAACGGTAAAAGCATACGTCAGATTATAAAAACGGCCACGTTTTCTCTGATTCGTAAGAGAAATCGGAACTTTACCTTGTTTCCGTGGAGTTTTAGGGATTTTAAATTCTAACTCGCGGTTTGGGACTGGCACTAGTTTCGCACGCGCAGTGATATATGTTTTTAAAGTAGGTGTACCCCCAGATAAAATTCACCATTAAGCGTTACAAAAAGCTTCAAAATCGCTTGCTTCAAAATACAGTCCTCAGCAATTCCTTAGCAACTGCTCCAGATCTGTAGTTAAGAGTCTCCCCCCTACAAGAATGGAAAGATTTCTGTTTACTAAATCTTGTCATAGGAGTGACGTCATCGCTTAAAAAATCGTCACTCGGCCCAAGCCCCTAGAGTGATTATTTTTGACGTTTTGCTGAGATTACAGGGCTATGTAACCCCCCAAGAGACTCTTCGCTGACTCGACATTTCGCCGACCATTTCACCCATATCTTAGCTTGGCAAGCGAAATCTTAAATGGCGCTTTTAGACTTTGTAGAACCGCTTCTTGAGCACTGGCAGACGATTTTAATCGCCTCGGTGATTCTGTTGGTCCTTTATTACTACGGAATTGCCCCGTACCAGACGCTGAAAGCCGCATACCCCAGTGGACCAACTCCCCTTCCATTCGTCGGACATCTGCTCGATACCGTGAAACACAAGGGAAAGATTCATCTGCAAATCGACGAGTATTACAAAAAGTACGGTCATGTATTCGCCATGTTCATCTTTGGCAATAAACCCTGCATAGTCATCAGTGATCCCGAAATGATCAAGGACATATTTGTTAAAGAATTTGCTTCTTTCGCCGATCGTCCGGTAAGCAACGGTCTGGGGATGGGGGACTTGCTCCCCTGTCCGATTTTTCACGGGATGTAATGATAGGGTATAGTTTTGTTTTTGGCCCCTCCACCCTGAACAGGTTATATAATTTGACACGAATCTGTCTTTATCAAAGTCCGTGGACCCGTTCTGGAAAGGGTATGGCTGTATGTATGCGGCCATACCTGTCTTGGACGGGTCCAAGTGATCTGTCGTCGTCAAGTATTTGCAGTCGGAAATCGGAGGCGTTTTTCTGTATTTATAATTAGCAGGTCATCAGTCAACTTTAATAATATGATTTTCAGGGTTATTCTACTTGCGCTATTCCTTTCAGTATCTTTATTACCCCCAATCAGCATAAAATAGTGTGTTAAAATAGGAGGCGGTGTCCGACACAACTGGGTATCAAACCCCCAGCAGACTGCACGGTTTTCTGTAAACAAAACAATATATTTTTATTATCCACATGGTACTGATCTGATGTCACACATAATTGTGCTTTTTATTCAACAAACTCGCGCGATGCCAATATATGGTCAGAAAGCCATTGTTATCCGTCATCCATACATAACAGATATCCTGCGATATACATAGGTTGCCAAAATTTGTCTGAAATCTTGCAAACCGCTGCACAGCCACAGCTTTGTTTGCTATAAATAGCGTTTTAATGACAATTTGTTGAATAATAAAACAATTGTCCTCCTCAATTTAGCTTCATACATTCCTTTAAATTTTTGGGTCTTTGAGACCCCCCCTCCTCCCCAGAATTTCCAATCCCTTCTGTGGGGGGAGTATGGATATTTTCTGGAACTACACATTATCTTGCAGAATATCGTCTGATTTTAGCCCGGCCATTCAGCCTACGGCCTCGTCGGCTAAGTATTAGGCGATATTCTGCACGATTTCGCAGGATAATTGTTAATTATTATGTGCATGCATGGCTGATAAAATATATCTGCAATTCCAGACTAGAGCTATCTGCTGTACTTCACTGATTTTGACAAGTTTCACTATTTTTTTAATCAATTGAATAGGAATTTTTGAAACAACCTGAACCATTGTGCAGTATGTTGACTCAGGCCAGTAAAGAGAAGTGGAAACGTATTCGTAACACCTTGACACCGGCTTTTAGTGGCCTAAAAATGAAGCAGATGGTGCCTCTGATGAATGCCTGCTGTGACAATTTGATCAAGAAACTTGGTGAAGTTGCTGACAAGGAACAAAGCATTAATATTAAGAAGTAAGTATTACATGTGTGCTAAAAGAATGCTACTATGCAGCTTAGAGCAGTTCAGATGCCAAAATTTTCATGAGCCGTTCAATCAAAGTTGGTCAGGCCAGTCTACTGGCAGTATTCCAGGCTAAGCCAGGCGGGAAGAACAGCTGAGCCGTTCCAAATTGAAATAGCTGTTCTCAACTGATTCAGATGCTGAACTTTTTACGTACTTAAATAATTCAAGGTTCATTAAAGGTCGGTGTCTGAACCGGGCCTAGTATAGTCTGCAAAGGTGTCTTTTTGTCGCGAGTAATTCTGAAGTCATGCAGTGTCATAATGGTAAGACTGGTAATTTGAAAGTGTATTGGACATCAGAACAAGGGCTGTGAGTTTATAGGCTGACGTCAGTTGAATTAGGATCTTTGTGATGTAAAAAATGCAATGTTGAAACATAACATGGAGAGGCCCTATATGTCCAGTGGCTCTATGCCAGGACTGATGATGATGATGGCATAACGTGGAAGAGCCTACAAGAGCTCGTTATATGAAGTGTCCGTGCAATGAAAATTGAATTGAAGTTTGGATTGTTAATATTTTGGTCCTGAGTTATCATGAGTTTTCATTCATTTTGTTAATTCTCTTAGATTTCAGCAGTGTTTAACAGTGGATGTCATTGTATCTGCTGGGTTAATTCTCTTAGATTTCAGCAGTGTTTAACAATGGATGTCATTGTATCTGCTGGATTTGGCCTTCAAGTGGACTCGCAAAATAATCCTGATGACCCTGTGCTCCAAGCAGCCCAGAAGTCCTTGAGTCAGTCTACATTTCAGCAAATTCTGCTGACAGTCATATCCATGTTGCCTTTTGGGATAAAAATCTTGGAAAAAGTGCCAAGATTGTGGATGTCAAATTTAATACCAATCATGAACATTGCAGAGGAAATAGTTCGCACCAAGAGAGAAAATGCTGAGAGCTCAGCTAAAAAGGTCATTTTTTTTAAATTTATAATTGATTTGTTATAATATCGCAATTTACCATTTACATCAATGTATGGTCACGTGATTTCTTTTCTTTGGGACAGAGGTAGAGGAAGGGGGCAGTTTGGAAAGAAGTATGATTATTTTATCATTGAAGAGGGTAGATGAAAAGTATTTTAAGACCAACGCAGTTTTCAGTCTTTCTTTTTTTGGTCAAAAATTCCTCAATGTTTGATAGACAGACACTTTTTTCTGGTTTCCACTTCATCTTCAAGAAATAAACCCTTAAATGATTCAATTTAGTGCTGGGGATACTTATTTTATTTTTGGAACTGGGAGGGGGGGGGGGGCAGTGCTTAAATACTTGGAGACAGTCAGTTTATTAGGAATGTGGGGTATTAATTTATTTCTACTTATAATTAGCCATTTTTTGAAGTTCTGAGGAGCAGGGCATGCAGATTCGACTCCTTCACTCCATTAATCCAGCTTGCACATATATGTTGCCTGCTTTGTGCATCTGTAATGAAAAGTGGGAAGCTGTCTTTATTTTATTCTTCAATAAACATACTACACCAACATTTGACCAGCATACATACTCACCCAACTGAAAAATCGCACAAAATTGATGAACTCTACAAATTCTTGAACGTTTAAAATCTTCACATTAGATTTTCTTTAAATACAGGAGACACTTTGTTTTTATTAATGGTTTGTTAAATGCTGATTGCGTACGTACGGTACATACAGTATTAATGCAATAAAAAGAAAAAAAAAGAAAAAAAAACACAAGAAAAAAGTGGTGCCCATCAGCAGTGGCCATTATTCAAACCTACAGTCTCCCATCCTACACTGAATTACGAGTGCAGCAGATGATCTCAATGAACTCTACTGGCACTGACTGTATACGTAATTAAAGCAGAACTCAATAAGGTGCATGTGCTTATATATTTGTAACATATCTGAACTGGTAATTGTGGCAGCATGCAAGATCCAATAAAAAGCAATGGATCCTGGGCAAGGTAGTTTGGCAATTGACCAAAAATAAGTTTAACAACATCACTAGTGACTTTGAATGTTTTGAACCTTATAATAGGACATGTTGGATCTAATGCTGGCAGCCTCAGATGACCCTTCAGTCCCAGAGTCTAAGAAGCTTACAGACATGGAAGTCATTGCACAAAGTATTGTCTTTCTTGCAGCAGGGTTTGAGACTAGCAGTACCACTTTAAGTTTCGTGTGTCACCATTTAGCAACAAGTCCTGCAATTCAGGACAAATTGCAGCAAGAGATTGATGATATGTGGCCAGATGAAAGTCAAGCCCTGTCGTACGAGATAGTTCAGCAACTGCCATACCTTGACATGGTGATATCAGAAGCCTTGAGGCTTTATCCTCCAGGTAAGTTGACAGGAAAGTTTTTTTGACTGATTAAGTATAAATATTATAAGGATGACAACTAGATTCATGTTGTGGTTTAAATTTATCTTTGGTTTAAAATGGTTCAAGCCAGTTTGAATTTTGTTTCCCTTTGTTTCAGTGGATTATGATAACCAATATAAGATGACAAACCAAAGACAAATTTATCCGTAAAATTTTCCATACACTAATATGTCAACAGCTTTTGGGGAATAAACATCCCAGGCTGCGTGACTCGAAGTCCTCATCGCGATTTGGCCGAGGAGAGATTTGGGTCTGGTTACCGACCCCCCCCCCCCCCCCCCCAAAAAAAAAAAAAATGACAAAAAATAATAATAATAAATCCGTTGCAGAGCAAGAACACCTTTGGATAACAGCTCCCAGCCCCTTAGCTTGTAATGCACCCACCTGGTTCATATATAACTGACATCATACACTTATTGAATTCGTCCAAGCCCAATATGGAGAGATAGTTAAGTCAAGACGTTGAGTATTATAATAATTTACAATATTAGTTTACATCATAGAATAGGCATCCAATTGTGCTTGCAAAAAAAATGAGGGAGTTTTTATGTTCTAGTACACTTAACGTCTTACGTACCAGTACTTTTACTTTGCAGGGTTTATTATGGCTCGTGCCTGTACCCAAGAGTGTGTTGTGAAGGGGGTAAAGATACGTGAAGGTTTAACAGTTGCAATACCAGCATACAGCATTCACCGAGACCCATCCATTTATCCTCAGCCAGACGTATTTGACCCTGAGCGCTTTTCACCCTCAGCCAAGCAGTCACGCGATCCCTACGCTTACGTACCATTTGGTCACGGGCCGCACAATTGCATCGGTGTGCGATTTGCTCAAATGGAAATGAGAATGGTGCTGGCACGAATGTTGAAGAAGTATCGCTTGGAAGTCGCTCCAGATACCAAGATCCCACCTGAAGTTATCATTAAAGCTACCTTGACTTGTGGAGATATTAACGTTCGAGTTGTGTCACGACACAAGTAGATGTAAAACCATGGAAATCTGTTATTTTTAAGTTTAGCTCCAAGACAAGCAAGGTTCATGATTATGATACAGTGCTGCGTGCCATGATCTGTTTGCGACCTGATGAAGTTTTTGATTAATATTTGGGGACTTATTGGCGTCTTTTTGACAACGTTGTGATGGTCTTTAGTTTTTGACCAATGAAAGTGTATGTAGAACTGTGACAGGGCATAGCTAACAAGTTAAACTGCGCCTCCCTCAACTCTTGCATTTGATTGGCCAATTCTGAAACAGAGGTGGTGATAAACATGTCAAATGCTGTATGAAGCCAAGTGGACAATCAGACTGGAGCCTATCTCAGTTTCTGTAGCATTTTAAGCAACTAGGAGTAGTTGTTTTTTCCCCCTGGATAGGATGTTAGTCCATCGCAGGGTTTATTTTCCCCCGACATTAGCCACATGTAAGCTTTTAAGTTAATTAAGGTTTCAGTGTTTGCTTTGCAAAAACGGTTGATTGTGGCTCCACAGTTTTAATTTTCTTTTTGATTTAGTTGCAGACAAGAATAGCTCATATATGTATTATTACGTTATTAGATTGTGAATTCTGTAGTTAGTTAAAAATCACTTTTACCTTACAGTAGAGAACAAGCCGGAAATTTCATGTTGCGATGTAGTAGGAACATGTAAATAAATTACCGGTATTCTGATTTATCGCTTCTGATGTTCTCGACTTTTTTCGTGTTGAATTGTCGGCGTGGTGCCTAGTTTTGGTGACTTCAGGTCCCAAATATGCAATGACTATTACCTTTAAATCATCCATATACTGTCTCTCAGGGGTGATCAGCATGTAATTTCTCTTCATAATATCAATACATAATCAACCATACAGGTTAGGAGAATTGAACAATCAGTGTGAAACTGTTCTTGTAACAGGCGTGTATCTATGCTAAGAGGCAAGATTGCAAAATCTCACGAGTTGTTCTCCTTGCTCCTTTCTTGAAAACCGGGAAAATACGTTTCCTATAATTAGGTTTTTGTTTTTGTTTACACGGTTCTCATAGTTGTGAAGAGTAGAATTTCCAACCAATCACACCAACCGGAAACTGAACAATAAGACAAGTGATAAGCGCCATCTTTTTTTCGGTCAACTTTGCTTATTTTACAAAAACACCATTATTCAACGGTTACTCCAACCGGCCTATTCCGTGGCAATTGGCGTTGTTGCTCATGAGCTTGTCATGATTTTTTTCCATGCTGAGCAAACGAGGAACGTTGTTGTGAACACAGAATGCTTGTGAAAGAAATCAGAAACACTGTTTCTCGGACACAAATATTTTGTGTCCGCAACATTGTTGCGGGCGCGGGCAAACAGGTGAACATTGTGTCCGCAACATTGCCATGGTCCTCGTTCGCCACCAGACGCAAGGAAATCAATTCCAATTCGCGCGCGCTTGTGTCACGTCGAATCTCATTGGCTGAATTTTGTGCGCACGTTTTTCTGCTCTTTTGTTTGTCATGGGGGACGGACCATTTAATATTTGAGGGGAGGGCGGTTGGGCAATTTAATACGAGTAAAAATTCTTGCACAAGAAAGGTAGGAGAAGAAATTATGGACAAGTAAATACCAATGCTAACCAATGCTAACCAAATATCAATACCAGATACCAATGCCCCAACCTCGTTCCCAGGGCTTTTCCCTTCTCGTGCCCAAGAGTTGGAGCTTTTCGTCAAACAAGCTACATTCTTTACCGGAAAATAAAAAGTTCTACAAATGTATGAACTAAGGTTTTATTCAATACAACTTAAGACGAACCTAAAAACTTTTCTAAGGGTCCGGGAAAAGAGTAGCCAAATATTTTAAAACTGTTCTGATATACGTCCCCAAGACGTTTAATCCAAGGTCTTGGAATCTGTGAGTAGTACTGTACGAGTTCATTTTTAGTTCTTGACGGACGAATCGCTGGAAATTTCAGATGACTTAAGTTGGCTCGTTCAAGGACATAACTAGCATCATCTTGTAGCGTTTCATAATGCCCCACATAGTCGTACTTAATGTCGCAAAACCCGCACACGTCCTGATAATTTGCCCAGTGCCAATCATCTTTAACACCCTCATTTAATATGTACTCTACGAACTCTGGCCACTTCACACCGTAACCGCTCTGTATTGCCTCCTGAGAAGCGTTGGGCCTGAAGTTTCGAATGATCTTTCTCCCAAACACTGTGATGAAGGGATCTTTATCGACTGGTCTCGGACGCAAATATTTATCTTTGTACGCCGACAAAAGCCGTTCAAAAGGTTCTCGCACAAACATAAACTTGTAGAAAGTTTGAAGCATTTTCTGTCCTTTTTCCGGTGGAAATTGTTTCACGGTAGGTCCGTACGGAGAATAACCCAAATATGTACGATACCTTCCCAAGAGGGGCATCCATTGCCGGCTTGCTACCTTTGGTACAAGGCAGAATATTAGTTTGTGTTTCTCAAACACGTAAAGGTGCCCCAATGTCTCGTTACTTGGTTCTTTACGCTTTCTTCTTCCACAGTAATGTTTCAGGCGTTGTTTTTGTTCAAGGTCTCTTTTGCCGTCTTCTCCTTTGTAATTTGTCAACTCATCATCCTTCAAAATGCCAAAAAACTAAATGATTTCTAAAGAAACTTACGCAGGGCTTTCTCGCCTTTTCAAACGCTCTTTGGACTAGGTTATGATTCCTGCACTAGATGGCTAACTATTCCAGGGTCTCCGATCGTTGTTTTACTTCAACTCTA
This sequence comes from Meandrina meandrites, assembly GCA_963693305.1. Lineage (NCBI taxonomy): Eukaryota > Metazoa > Cnidaria > Anthozoa > Scleractinia > Meandrinidae > Meandrina > Meandrina meandrites. The sequence goes on along the minus strand of OY855911.1, from coordinate 32,609,532 downwards.
CCGAAATAAACCGTTACGATCACATTTCAAATACGGAAAAGTAGCTCTCTATTTTTAAATTATAATTAGACCCCACCTGAGCTTCATAAGGATTGTTATCCTGCAGAATCGGAGTTGACAACGGCTCCACTGAAAATGAAGAAAGACATCAGAAATGAATAATGAACGAAAGACTAAGTGTCGACACGGTGAAAATGACATTCCTGAGTTGCTGTGAAATAGAAACTGCGTCTATGAAACATAATAAAATAACATGCAATTAACAATTTCGCTATTGTATGCGCTGAATTAGGGCCGTTATTTTCCTCACACTATTGGACTGGGCCTGAAGAAGACTAGCTCTGCCAGGAAAATGTTTGGGCCAATAAACTTTTACCTTTTGCCGTAGCACCAGCCTTTAGAACTGTATACTATTATTTATTCAGTTTTCATGTCTTCATTTTACACCGACTGGAGACATTGTCCCTCAAAGCATATCGCGTATCGAGTGGAAGAGGAAAACTTAAGCCGGCTCAGAATTATTTTGGTACAGAAGCTGTTATGCATCGGGCTAATAGAGATTGAAATACCAAGAATCTCGTAACAACGATCGCTACTTACCTACGGTGTCCTGTAGTATGAAGCGCCTAAGAGTACCCCTCCCCCCTGGATGGGAGTTTTCTCCATCAGCAGAATACCATAGCAACCTGCATGAACCCACTGATACACCTGTGTAGAGGAAAGTCGACCCCTGACTGAAGGTTTAAACCCGCGACCTCTGCTCTAGCTCTTTTAAAGTCTTTTTTACTTATTTCCTGAGAGCTACCCTGTCCTTACTCGAATGCTTCAATAGAACGGCATGCTAGAGGAGTAAGGAAGTTTACTTTAACGTAAAACTTAAACCGCAATGGTACCGCAAACGATAATGCTGCTATATAACGTAGGATCAATAAAATCTGCTACACCCAAAAAAGAACGAAACAGCTGTCTGCGGTTGTTACCCTCCTTTATCGCAAAGTGTACTTTTTCACGTACGTAGTATCAGCCTTGCTGTATTGTTTGTAATGTACTTACTTAAACAAATACTCAAGGTCTACATAATTTTACCTCAGTCGTTCTTGTGGACAAGGAGATGGAATTCTCCATCCTCGGAGACCCAGGCGCAATTAATCGGAGCGAAACGAAGGGAACCCCGCAAAAAAATCTGAGCAACGAGCGTTTTACTTAAGGACTGAACAAAAGCCCTTCTTGAAAACTTTCGTCGCTCCAAGTTTTGCTTGGTTTACTTCTTTTCGCCCCACTAAAATACTGTCCGGTGTCTCCGAGGAATTGAAGGAGATTCGAGGATGATGCCTGATGACTAATTAGAACTGCCCGTCCTCTTTTACCCCACTATTTATTTTTTTACCCTTGTGAATAACTATGTAATCCTCATTTACAGTGAAACGAACTCAACAGGGGCCACCCAACGTTTTTTAGCCAACCACAACACAAGTTCAGAACAAAAAATTGGACTTCCTTCATTAGCAGACCAATCACAAGAAGGGAAAAATTTAACTGCTGATGAACGAACTCCAATTCTTTTGTTCTTGTGATTGGCAAAAAAACCTTGGGTGGCCCCTGTTGAGTTCCATCAGCTTTATTTAAGTTACAGTTTTTAACGTGTGGGGATCTTTTTAGAAAAGCTTAGTAGTGCTTGCTAAGATCTCCAGCCATTTCATAAATCATCTTTTCTAGCAGATATATATGTGAATTTTCGCACGCTCAGTGAAAAATATAATGGACAAATAAAGAATTCACTATTTTAGTCAAAGCAAATATTATAGACATGGTTTTCTTCAGGTAATATGATGAGTTTTCTGAATGATTTTGGCCTTAATTTCTGTTTTAATTCGGAAACACTATATAGCTTTACAACTACCCTAAAATACGAATTAAAGTCCAGGTTTTTTGGTTGATTCATTGATGCGTGTTATTTCTTTCGGGTTATTTATTTCAGTTGTTTCACAATGCATTCGATATCTGACGGTTCATTAACTTCCATACACTACTTAGGGTGCAATTTCTGCGGGTTTTCTGCGGCAATATGACTAACTGACGTGTAATGAATTATTTGCCGATCTGATAGCTAACAAATTTAGTATCCCTTTTCAGGTCAGGCCAACAATTTACTGAATTTAACAGATTTGCGTCAAATAGCACCCGATGATTCTTCAGATTTGCATACTATTTGCAAGTCGTGTAAAAGTCAAGTTACTTGTCTCATAAACACCTGTTATTTCTTTCATTCGGTGATTTATTTTTTATTATGAAAATGCCGAAGAAAAATTAACGGCCCAGTAAAAACGATTGCGACCTTCACGATCAGTGTCGATTGCCAGCGGAGTTCTTTATAACCTCCAGTGCATTTAGCCTATAGTGACTTAAAAAAGGAATAAAAAAACACTTTGGAGATACCTTCACTTCCACTGTTGTGATCTGGAACAGACGGTAGCTGGCAAAATACGAGCAGATTCAATGTGATCATAACAGTTATACAGCTTACGATAAAAGCCATACAACGCAAATTCCTCTTCATCTTTTATAAGGATGCATTTGGCCATCAATAACACTCTTATTTGAAAATAGCAATGTATTTCTTTTGAAACTCTTTTACCAATAATGCATAACAATACTGCAAATTTAGAAACTTCGATAAGATATAGCGGGGACGATGCTAGTTAATTTTTTATGATATATTTGTCTTGGTGGATTTGAAATAAAAACAATGGTTTCTGGGAAGGCAGGACTCGCCAGCAAACTTCAATGAAACATTCCTCAATCAATTGCAATATTTTAAAATCTTTAAACTAATCTGCTAGTATCTTTTTTTATTCATTGAAAATTTTACGTATTTGTATGACGCGAAAAAGAGAAGCAATTTTCTTTTTCGAAGTTACCAATAACCTTGTTATGGTTTTGTGCCTGTTTGTTTTTAAAAACTTCATTAAACCAATTGTACGCAAAGCCGCCTCCAGGAGTTTAGATTCAACTGATTCCGCCCTATCATCTGTGTTTTGGCTATGTAAAATTTATGAATTCAGTTGTTCCACGTTATTTTAAATGACGTAGATTGATTTGCATTCAATTTATTTGTGATTTCAGTGATTTAAAATATTTTGTTTCGGTTACCGCAGCAGCCAGTTGTCAAGAAATTTCAGGAGTTTGTATCCATTAAATTTCGCATGGTTTTTTTTAGTAGTGTACTGTATCTCTCTTGCTGTTTTGGGTCAAGGTTCCTGTTCCGTCCATATTTAATTTTTTCGCTTTGCTAAGCTGTGTGCAGGATTATTTATTTATTTTTGGCTTTTTCTACCCGTCGAGTCTTGAGTGTAAACTTAAGTTTCAATCAGCAATCGACACTGCACTTTAGCGAATCTTTAGCGGGCTTCATTTAGTTTAGACCAAGCTCTCAAAACGGGCTAAACTGAATGTGCGAACGACAAGGAAGTGAAAAAGTTGAAAGGACCGTATCTTTACGAACCAGCACCAGACCCCGAATCAACATTCGAGGTAAAGGCCGTCTGAAAGGACGTGTTTTAAATTAACGCCCCAGCGTTTAAACGGAAATGCTAAAAGTTACGGTACTCTTCCCCATCTCCATGAACCGTTGCATTTCGTCGGCGAAGGGCGGGAAATAGGGAGCGCGGTGCTTGATAGTTAGGCAAGAATCAACGCGCTCAAACCTTCACCGGACAGCGGTCAAACGCACTGCGCACGTACAGTTTTCTTCCAAACTGTCGCTCATAAACGTTCAGTTTCTGAGATCTTCTACTTTCAAGCCAAAGAAAGGGCTGTGAAAAAGCTTCATACGTACGCATACGCACAGAAAAAAATTGTTTTGCCTTTCCATTCCATGGCGTCGAAAAGCCACCGAAGCATAATGGGTCAACGAGATCTGGGTACCAGGGCCTTATGGGGTAGACCCAGGGCCCTTGTTTTGTCCAAGGGGGTAGCCCCTTTTATTTTTAGTGTTGAAAGTGGTTTGAAGCAGTAACTGGGAAATTCCAACCATTTGTTTTCTCATATATTTCGGAGTCTGTGAAATATAATTTGGTTTACAACTACGGACTGCCACGAGGCAGCAATATTCTCTCCTGATAGCCATGAAACTTTAATACTGACGAGCTAGCTCTACAAAGATTTGTGGTTTCATTTATCCGATCAGTAGTTTCTTGCGTGAGAAAATTCACAAATGAGTATAGCACAACCAGAACAGGAGCTAGAATTGCTTTGACCATCTCCACTTATGTTTAGTCACATTTCCCAAGCAAATCATCTCCACTGACAACAGGAACACACCGTCACTCAAAAGCATTTCACATCACAGTCACGGCTTGCACACCAAAGTGGATCAAATATAAGCCCTGCACGTCTGCTTTTCTCTGTCAAATGTATACACAAAACAACACGGCACAAAAATTTTTCTTTTTTATTCATAAACCGAACACTGTAGTTCGCACCTAAGAATCTCAATGAATTAAACTGCAATCTCAAGCTGCAGTAACTTTTGACATTGTCTACGACAGCACTGGACAAATGGTACAGCGCCCAATCTTTACAAAATTAAAGTAAAACAAATCGAGTCTATAATTGCCGTTTAATTTCCCAAATGCATTTGTCCTTTAGCAAGCTTCAAGTCAGATACATCTTCAAGTATCCAAGTTGCTGCTCTTCCCACCCAGAAAAGACTTGTTTAATATATCAATAAAGATTTTCTAAACTGCAATGCGTGTAATAGATGAAAATGAAAACATACTTAAGTTCAGCAAGACTGTGTAGATTATCATTGCTGTTCACGAAAAGAATTTTATCTCTTCGTAAATTAACTCTATCATAAACACGTCGAGGACTCGGATAATCCGGCGAGCCCTCGATATCCTGAAAACACGACAACCCGTTTGGTTTTTCTTGCTCTACAGAGGAAGGCGAGTCGTGACACGGTAAGTGTATAGCTTTGAAATTCTGTATTACACCGTTGCGTGACTTTTCGTTTGTTGTCGCGCGACACAGTAGACATGTCCTTGGACTTTCCCACATAACGCCGACGACGAACAGTTCATGCTAAGCTTTAAATATTCTTTTTCTACCCTTCAAAAACTTTACACAAAATGACAGTAGTTTGAAGAACTTTTAAAACCACATTGAACAAAACACGTGCTCGTGAATGAATAGTGATGTCAGCAGGACAGATTCGTGTTAAAAGGAGACTTGTCTGACACATGGAAAGTTTAAAACATAACGTGTCCAAGACAGAGATGGACCCCAAATGATCCACTCTGTAATGTCCTTGGAACGTCCATGACCAAAGTACAATGTGGCAACTGCGTGGACCGGTGTTTGACGAATCATTCTTCTTAAGCAACGTAAACATACACTTTCCTGCAACAAAAACAAGGAAGATAGGCTCTGAGAACATCAAAAGTACAATACAGCCAAACTTCACCTACAATATGAAGAGCTCATCACTGCGGGGAGGGGTGTGGGGTTGAAGGCGAGAAATCACAGGCGTTCCCTCGCCCTCTCGCCAAGCCCCTCGCCATTTTTTCCGCTCGCACTCCGATTCTGCTCACCAACTAACCGAACGCCTGGAACAGGCTAGCTCAAGGAATCTTGAAGAGTCTTATAGAAAAATACGATGTTAGTATTATGGAAAGGAAAAGTCCTGCGTGAATTACTAACCTGTCTTCGGGTGTCCTGGCTAAGTATTCTCTTTCAATCAAACCTTCTATTCTCTTCTTAATAACTTGAGGGCTCGGCATGAATCGGGCTTTTAACTGCTCCGTTACCTGTTTATAATAACAACAAAATGCACGAGGTTAAACTGCGTTATATGAACGGATGCTGTTCTATTTTACTTGGGGTAGAAACACAGTTCTTAACTCATGACTAACACAATTGTAAACGACCTCTAGCTCGAGCTGAGCTGTGTAACAGATTTCTTATCAATGCTGAATTTTATTTTTCCCTAGTCATTAAATTTTTCCGTCGAATTCTCAAACCCATATTATATTTTCGCTATTAATAACGCGCACAGAAAAATCTTGCGTGAACTGTGATTTTCTGAACAAGTCTTGGAAAAAAACTTAAACAACCAAACATCAGAACTGCAATCCTCTGTTGTAAAGGATTTAAAAAATAAATTTTCGCAAATCATAGAGTGAGTCAGCTTTCAATTATGAGGTTCTGTAAACAAAACAAAAATCATGGTTATGAAATCCAGGACGCATTAGAGTGGGATGTGTTCACTTTGGAAGGTTCTTCACAAGAGTCCGTTCGCAATCTGTTATGATTTAGAATGAATACTAACCTCAGCAACTAAAAGATTATGCGGTCTCTTCTTACGAGCCTTCATTATTCTTACAATCGCAGCTTCGATTCTACACCTTGTTAAGGAAATACACTCTTTATATATGCTGTGGTTTAAATTTTTCTTTGGTTTAAAATTTTTCAAACCAGTTTGATTTTTAGTTTTCATTGTCTTGTATTGATTATCATAATCTGAAACAAAGGAAAATAAAAATCAAACTGGTTTGAAAAATTTTAAACCAAGGTAAAATTTAAACCACAACATATATAATGCTGTTTATAGTACTGCTACCTTAACGAAGGAAAGGCGACAAAAAAGAATTTATGGTCATCACAATAAGCTTGACATGCAAATAACAAAAAAAAAAATCAAAAGCAAAGTTTGTTTGAAGCAAGCTCGGCCACAGATTGTTATTTTTATTACTATTGTCTCTGACTGGAGAGGAATATTTCAGTCCTTTATTCACACAGACAACAAATGGTGAAAACCTAATATGATTTGTTTGACTTTCACGCTCCACAAATTTTATAAGTCTAACTTCTCTGAAAAGGATACTCATGTTTTCTGTCTTCATCGACTTTACTTCTGGTCTCCTTTCTCTCAGGTTCCATTTCACCTTTGGCGAGAACTGCGGAGAAAAAATAATAAAGAAACTTTTAATAATTGTGACATGGAAGCCAGACATTCAACGATAAGTTCACTGTACCTGTCTGTATTTTGACTCTGTGTAATTTGGACGTAAATTGTTCGTTCACTGAAAACACATCGGCTGATGCTGCGGGGGGAAAACAAGAAAGAAATTGTTACATTTTAAGAAAAGGAAATCAATACAAGAAAAGCTCGAGAATCATCGGAAGAAGAACTCGGTTGCTGTTCTTCACCACAAAACTCAAGCGTCAATGCAAATTTGACTTCAAACGTTTGTTTATCATTTGCAACTTGGATAATTTAGAATTCCTCCCTAGAGTACAAGAGACACTAAACACTACTCACAGATGATGTAGTGTATATGAAATGATTCATATGTGAACTGCGGATATATATGAAGGTGATATGTGATCTTCGCAGTGAATTTCCAATTTAAGCAATTGGAATAAAGAAGCCTGAAAAAAATCAGGGCTTCAACGGGATTCGAACCCTTGACCTCCGCGATACCGGCAGTTCACATATGAATCATTTCATATACACTACATCATTTCACTCCTTTCACGGGAAAATATGAACTCACAACTGACCTTGCTCCCAATGTGTGGCTTCATAGCTCAGTTGGTAGAGCATCGCACCGGTATCGCGGAGGTCACGGGTTCGAATCCCGTTGAAGCCCTGATTTTTTTTTTTTTTTTTTTTCAGGCTTCTTTATTCCAATTGCTTAAATTGGAAATTCACTGCGAAGATCACATATCACCTTCATACTACTCACAGACTTTGATACAGTAAAAGTGACGCCACAAACGACACCCCCAAAAAGAACTAACAACATCATAGCGAGAAATCTACCATCCACCGTCCCCGATAGCTGCTAATGACTTGTGACGAACCATTCTACAGAGGTAAGAATATACTTTCCAATATTTTTACTCACATATATCTCTTCCTTTTGGATCTTTAGTGAGAACTCTTTGTGTTGCTTTTCCGCATGCTAGTGACTGTAACGCACGGTTTAAATCCCTTTCGGGAATTTCTGTATGCTGACTAATTTCCTGCAAGGTAAAATGAAAAGGATGAGATGACGCGTTTTTCTCTGCATTGTGTTAATCTCCTTTGCAGCCATTGTTTGGGCTTGTCACGTAACGCTACCACCAAAGAAAGAGCGTTGTGTGACATCCCAAAAAACGGCTGCACAACCTGCTAAGGAGAATACATAGTGTTGGAGATAATATGACTTTGAACAATTCAATGAGTAGAACCTGGGCGATCGCTTTGAACCTGAAAGCGAGGGAGATCAGATAAAAGATTTTTGACTCGCCCAGACTTTTGCTTTTGGGTATCAGGGCATCAGTTAACCGAGAAAGTGACACTTCATGTATGCCCACCTCATAAGTCCATCTCTCTTGAGTGTTGAACAGCATTAGCAGACACATCTGGTACGAAGATACTTGAAATATGTGACGTCGTATTTCTGTGGGACCACCCTCCTAAGGGAATATCAGTAAGACATGGTTATAGCAAACTTTGTTGTTGGCAAATTCTCGGAGAAGTTGCTAATGAATGCTGTTATTAGCGTCATCCCATTGTGGCTCTGTAGCTCAAATGATGGAGCAGTGAACATGTAACCCAAAGGGGGGGGGGGGGGTCAAGATTTAGAATGTCGCGTTTTTATTTATTTGAATGTTGGAGTGGTAATGTAAACGTCAAGAGTGAGCAATAGGAAAGTTGTAAAGCCCTTTGAAGTCGACCGACCGACCGACCGACCGACCGACCGACCGACCGACCGACCGACCGACCGACCGACCGACCGACCGACCGACCGACCGACCGACCGACCGGCCGACTGACCGACTGACTGACTGACAAATCAAGGCTTAGACACTCACTTTCTTGGAAGGTGGAAATGTCGCATTCAACTCCGCTGTTCCCTATAAACAACAAAAAAATCTCTAACTGAGTTCACAACAGAAATTGAAGTAACTGTTCTTTGTCCTTTCAAAAACTAAGAACACATCTATAAAATTTTCTCGCTCCTGTACACTTAACCAACAAAACAGTCCTTACTAGTTGCGGTTGAAGAGTCAGTTGTCTTCCACTGTGACAACCTAAATAAAACCTGGCAAAAAAAGTAAAATGAAAGACTTAGATGACTGGAACGATTTACGACTGCATGTTAAAAAACCAAAGTATTTACTCTGGCAAATTATGAAGGACAGATAATCTAGTGCACCAGTCAAAACTTGAAGCAAATATTTTATATGAAACCAGTGTGAAGAGCAGGAAAATGTGTGTGAGCAAGTCACGATTGGTCTTGATTGAACTTCTGAATAGTTAAGAAAGTTAGTGGCAAATCAAAAGCATCAAACAAGGATGGTTCAGTCGTTACTTTGACCGTACTGTACAGATTATTTTACCTTTTGAAGCAGTCGAAAGCATGCTGGGCCTGGGGAGGAACAGTGCACTTTGGTGTAGAGGCCTGGGTTGGCCAATACCCAGTTGTGAGAACCCGCACCATCAGATCCACTCCCATCAGATTTATCTGAAATGTCACACACAATCATCCAATGAACATAAAAAACAGCTTTATTTTATACCGGTAACTGAACATGTGTGATGCCTAACCATGCAGCAAACTCCAAAACAGAAATGATCTAATTCAAAAGGCTTAGTATTTTTCAAGCTATGTGTAATCATAATGCAATTAACTGCATATTCACATCAGAACATTCCACTTAGGGCAAGTTTTGTCTCTTTACTGTTCTGTTTACCTGATTGTTGGAGATGTGTTGTCTAAATTCATCATTAGTTGATTGTGAAAGTGTCATGTCTTTGAACATGCCTTCTAGTTTGGATGTAAATTGACAGCCACACTCAGTCTGTAGAGAGAAAAACATGCAAGGTATTGCTTTTGCTAAAAAGCCTTGATTATTATGTAGCTGACGGCAATCCAAGCCTTAATTTTGACAGAAGCATATAACATTACACCCTGTACAAACAAATTAACACCACTAGTGAATAGAGAATTTTGTCTTTATGATTAATGAATTACCAACCTTCAGTTTGGAGATCATATTTTTCTCTGAGTCATCTGAGATGCTCTTTCCTAGAAGAAGTCTCTTGGCCAGATGTTGTTTGTAATATCTTTCAAAAACATCCTAATAACACAACATGCCAGCTTTGTTAGTATCAGCCTCCTTACAAACTACACCGTACTACATTTTTTTTACTCACAGAAAAAAAAGCAAACCTTGTGAGCACTATTTACACAATATTTGTAGGCAGGCCAAGCCGGTCCTCTTTCATTTCAAATCTGCAAATATGCGCTAGATGTACATTATTGTGCATAATGCATCAATAAATAAAAAGAATGTACAACAGTTACCTTTTCTTGAAGAAATCTGAAAAGCACCATACATTTATCCAATACAGTTTCTACTTCTTGCTCAGAAAGCTGAAATAAAAAGCAAGGACAACAATAATTAAATTTTGTTAAATGGATACAAAAATGATTTTCTCTCTCTTTTTTTTCTCTTAATATGTGAACTGAACTCATTTTCAGCACTTCACATTTGATCACCAGAGTATCTCACTCACACTCATGTTGAAATAAACCTGATCATGCCATTTTACAGCATAAAAGAACAGCAATGAGACCCCCAAAATGAACAGATCAAATAAAGTAAAACTTTGCAGCTCACCCCCTTCACACCTTTCTTCAGCTTGTCGTCAATAAAAAGAGACAAAAATTCAGGTGATTTTCCATTGAGATTGAGAAAATGTTCAAATTCCTACAAGACAAGCAAAAAAAGAGCAAATTAACTTCCCGAAGAGCAAGTTAACTGTAACAGTCTATTCTGTCACTTACTTACTGCAACTTTCTAGTTATGAAGAAAACAACATTCCATTGACTTCAAGTCTTATCACCCACAGTACCACAGAAAAGTAAGTTGCCACCTCTCGTCTTGTGGGATACAGTATGAGATGCAACTGTTCTTGAGAGAAACCAGATACATCTTGTTTCTCTGAAGAATCACTTTATAACTGTTTAGTACAAAATATATTGCTTTCAAGAAGCCAGTGACCACCAAATGCACCAAAATGAACTTAGGTAAACTTACGGAAGATATTGCCTGCTTGAATAATCTGTCATTATTGAAGGAATTGTTCAAGAAATGATCAAATCTGTCCTTTAAGTCTAGAAGACTCTGAAATAAACAAGCAAACAAAAGTTGTGAGTACACAATCAATTACATGAATATACTACAGTAAGTTGTGAGAAGCACAGTGGCCTAATGGTTAGTGCGCTGGACTCCAGATGGAACAGTCTGAGTTTGAGTCCTGGCCGGTGCCATTGCATTGTGTTTTGGGCAAGACACTTGCATAGTGCTTCTCTCCACCCAACTGTTTAAATGGGTACCAGCAAAATAATGCTGGGGGTAACCCTGTGATGGACTAGCATTCCATCCAGGAGGAGAGGGGGGTAAAATAATATTATTTTTGTTGCTTAATGCTATCAAAAGCGGGGTAAGCTCTGGCGGTATGGGCCATTTGGCTCGACACAGGCTTATACCTTACTTCAGTAAGTTATCCTGTAAGTAAATTGGACTCAGTTTGGAGCAGCATGTGCTTAAAAGAATTGGGATAAAATTCACCTCTAACCTGAATGTAGGTGATAGGGTTTTTATTACTTTCCCCTTCCTCTTCTACAACAAGAGCTTTCCCTTGTTCTCGTAGATATCCTCTCATACAGTCGCACACTGTCTTCAACCCATCCTTAACTCTAACAAAGAGCCGGTACATTCTTGCCAGATCTGAACGTAAAACAGAGCAATGAATATTCAGGTTGTTGATTTTCATGAATTTTTTTTAACCCTTTCCATAATGAAGTTAATACTAACATGCAATCAGAAAACTTGAGCACTGTGTAGATGTTGTGGTTCAATTTTATCCTTGGTTCAAATTTTGTTTTCCTTTGTTTTAAACTCATTATCATACATTACCATAACCAAAAACAAAGGAAAATAATATTTGAACCAAGGATAAAATTGAACCACAACAAAGGTTGTGGTTGTTCATCATGGTACAGTACAATAAAAAACTATTATCATTTGTCTTATCATGCAGTCACTAATGAAGTGAATCAACTGTTTCAACTGCATACTGCTAGTCTTCATCAGACAATAAGGTCAACTGGCTACGCATAATATTATACATATTTGATATTATATTTTTTAACCAAAAAAAAACTTGTTATTACTTGTTTGCTTGAGTAGATGATTCCTATTTAAAAGGTTAAGAATGAGCCTGGCTGCATGGTTTACATTATTCAGTTGAACATTCAAAAACTTGAACCAACGAACCCAAACTGTTCTGGGTTGGTAAATGTAATATCATTTTGTCTGAGCAGGATACTTCAGTCATTTTGAAAGTTAGTTTCTAAAATGACAAAAACTTTCTGGCCCTGGTTTTTCAAAGGGTGGATAACGCTATCCACTGGATAAATTGCTATCCAGCAGATTGGTGTTGACAAAACGTACTATGCTACCCACTGGATAGTGATTTATCTGGTGGATAGCTTTATCCACCGTTTGAGCAACCCAGGCCTGGCCTCAGTTGTTCAAAGGGTGGATAATGCTATCCACCGGATAAATCACTATCCAGTGGATAAGTGTTGGCAAAACAAACTACACTATCCACTGGATAGTGATTTATCCGGTGGATAGCACTATCCACGCTTTGAACAACTGGGCCCTGGACAATAAGTGAAAGATAGAAGCAAACAAACCTTCTATTTTGTTATGTTTAAGCATGTGAATAACACCAGAGTTCTCCATTTCAACCACTGTTTTCATGTGCTTGCGTATTAACTCCTCCTCCACGACCTGTATAAGAAAAACTGGAATTATCCTTTTTTCTAACCGTTAAACCAAACAATCTTTGGCATGTCTCATATGCAGTGTAACACCAGGAATTACCATGTTTCTGGGGATGTAGCTAAGATTTGAAACTGATGGAAATTAATTTTCCTTGTTTTAGGCAAGTACTAGTCAAGGAGAGGGATTGCAAACCAACCCAAATCCCTCATTTCCCAGCCTTTGTAGGCAGTAAAATTCATACAACAGACAGGTTTTTTTACCCAGTTTCTGGCTTTAACCTAAAAACATGGTTTCTGCTTCAGTGTTTTAAAAAGAAGAGATTGTTACCTTGACAATAGGGTCCTCAGTGGTGGGATCCAGATAATGTTTGGCCCGTTCTGATTCTTCATTTATTCTGGCTTCAACCTGATGGAATATTATTGAAAGTCGATTGTTTTATTACAGCTTCAACAGAATAAGTAGACAAAACTTTTTTTGAATACTTCCAACTAACAAACCTTCTGGATATATACTGATGCACTGTTTTCTGCGAGGAACTTTTGACCTTCTAACTGTTAAGAAAAAAGCGAGAAAAAAAACAGTAAATACAATCTCTTGGGAAACAAGCCAAGTCGAACCACCCCACACTACCTCCCACCAAGACCACCACCACACCAATATTCCATTTGTGTGCGAGTGTGCGAGATTACTGTGTTCTAAATACTTCATTGTACCTCAGCCTGCCACAAATTAATGTGTGGACTTGTGAGAATGTGCAAATAATAAAAAAGTTAGCAAAGTAGAGACTTGGATTATAAAGGTTCAACTGTATTGTTCAGAGTCTGTTGATGACATCAGTCGCATATGGTAAGGTTCTTACTTTGTAGAACTCTGCAGACTCCTCGAGGAAAGGCTTCTCAAAGTCCTCTTCGTAAACACTTCTACTCTCAATACCCAATACCATCAACATCTGACAAGCATTTCTGATGGCCATCCTTTAAAATGAAAACAAAAAAGATTTTTTAATGCATATTGACTTAAACAAAACAAAGAAGGGGAATTGATATTTAGGGTTTAAAAATGTAAAGCCTTGTGTCTTAAACAAGATAATTATAGTTATTAAATGTGAATGACAGGGAGATGCATCTATCAGTAATATTAAGTGCACAGTAACTACCTGTCGACAACTTCTCCTTTACGTTCTCTTCTGACCAGCGTTAGCAATGTTTGACAAAGATGATCTCTTATGTTACCATGCCTCACCACCTTTAAAACAAATGTGATGAAAATTTTAGGCAAATCTGATTTTTGGAGCGAAATCCATCTTAAGGTAAAAACACAGCTATTACTAAAAATCAAATCACAAAAAATATTAATAGCTCACCAAGTCCCTAAAAAGGATTAATCCTAAGTTGTAAACATTATCGACGCCATTTTGTTGAACATATACTCTATCCTGTGAGAACAATAAAATAACAATATACAACTTAAATTTGTATTGCAGAATACGTTACATACATGTATTGATTGTGTAGAGGGGGGCAGGTGGGAGTATCCAACTACCAACAAAGTGTACAAATCGTGCTGCAGTACTGAGTAAACAACAGTCAACAATGTCCATGGCTAACATGACTCACTGGCATTGGTCAATAACAGGCCTTCTGACAGGGTGCGGGAGTGCGGGACCGCACAATTCGGTCAAACCCGCACAATCCCGCACAATTCCTGAAAATCTGCGAAATCCCGCACAATATTGAAAGATTTGCTGAAAAAAACTAATTAAATCAGTATTCCTATCGATTGCCGAGACTTCAAGAAGGTTTATAGGCTATGTTTAGGCTATTTATCTTCCAAAACAATGGAGAAGTCCGCCACTTTCCGCGACTGAAAAGCTTGAGTGGATATAAACATTGAAGTACATGTATTTGTTACTGAACGGTACCCTGTGCGTGACATTGTGGAAAAAGGCGGTGTTTATATTTTCCTAACTATTTTAATTTTGCTCGTTCGGTCTCTTAACAAAACCACAAACGATCCTTAAAATAGATAACAAATGATGTGTAACTCGGACATTTCACGCTCGTCTTGGCTGTTACAACAGTTGTCGGCGCGATAGCTTTTGTAGACAACGCCGTGTCGCCGTTTAAAGTGCATGTTTCCTTCAAAAAAGTCATGCCGCTTTTTTCCCAACGCGCTCGCTTCCTCGTTCAGTTTAAATATATACACCGGACAGCAAAGACGAAAGGCCGAAGCAATGTATCACTGCGCCGAAATGGCTGTCAATTTGTCACAACTTTTAAAATATTTTCGCAAAGGCGAATGCACTGATCAAATTAGCGAATTGACAAACAAAAGCGCTGCAACTTCGGGCAAGAGAAAATCATTAACATCTGATCAAGAAACAGAGTTTATTTTTTTGTTTGATCCAAGTGAAGGACGTTTTAATTCAGGAATACAAGTTCTACGCTCTTATCTGTCTTATATCTACTGCAAGTTTTTGCTAAAAATAAAGTGTTGTCAAATTTCATTTAGCAAGCAAAGAAATTTGCATACTGATCTCGGCTCGTTGTTGTGGTTTTTGCAGCAATTTAAGACATTTTTGTGTGAAGAAAATGTAAATCTTTACTGACAGGAAAATATTCACTTTGCCTATCGAAGAAAGTAGAACTTGTTCATATTGGAAACCTTTTATTTCGAGGTGGAATTACGGTTTGTTTTAAAACTTCATCGATCGTGTCACGCAACGTGAATCTGTTGATACAATTAACTTTGGCCAAAATAGTCGCAAAATGGAGAATGTTGGTTAACGTTAATTGCCAAAGTAAGAAAACAATAGTTGTCTTTTTCATTTATCCAGAATTTCTTTCTTGTCAGGTTTTTTTTGGGGGGGCCTTGTAATTGCATATATACTAATATTTGACTGTTCACACGATTGCGCAGTCCCGCACAATTCCCGCACAATCGCCGTTTTTCAGCGCACAATTTGTCTCCCAAAACCCGCACAATTTTCTTTTTTTTCCTGCACCCTGTCAGAAGGCCTGCAATAAGCATTTCATTTTTGATAAGGTTTGTGCATCACATAAAATATTAGTGCAAACACATCACCAGTAAGCTGTGAAGCCACTAGAAGGGTAGCCTGTTCCAGGTGTTTGGTTACTAAGTTGGGAGCAGCGCGAAATTCAGGATTGTTTGACAAACGGCGAGCGGAAAAATGGCGAGGGAACTAAGGCAAGAAGTGAAGGAACCTTCCTTCACATTCTCGCTTTCTCCCCATGCCCCTCCCCTCATTTTTCGCTAGCCGTTTTTCGTGCAGCACCCCACTAACCGAACGCCTGCAAAAGGCTACCAGAGGCGAGAAAAAGACATCAAAATGAGACAGTATTTCGTTTGCAAACATACCATGTACATGAGAATATCTCTAATCATCACCATTGACGTTTGATGATCATTCCAAGCAGCATTCAATGTGTCCAGGAAATTATTGTTGAGTGAAACCACTACATCTTTCCGTATCTTGAAAAAGTGAAACAACAAAAAATAAGTACAGAATAAAAGTGAAATAAAAAAGCAAGTGGAAGGTTGAAAGAATACATATACAATATTACACGTAGTTATAGCAAAATGCAAAATAGTAATTTCTGTCCCCTATAGAAATATACATGTAGAAACGACCAGGAAATCACGGCATAATAATTTAATGTAGATGTCAATACCTTTTCTACCAAATGCTCTGTAACAACTTGCTTAAGTCCAGAGTATAACCTCTCCCCATGCTTGTGTAACACCATAGTGTAAGCATTCCTGTTAATTTCAAATCAAAACACACTCGTCAGTACTAGCATGGTATTAATGCAACATGCAGTGTAGTTCTCGCACATGAACAGAAAAACACTTGAACCAAACTGATCCCTCTTATTTCATGAATATTACTGGTACTTTTATTTAGTAGCAAGAAAATAAGAATATGTTCTTGATTCTGAGCAACCAGAGTACTCTGATCTGTTGTTTTATTATCAACATGGCACAAAACTGACATGCAAAAAGAAGAGAAAAATTAGTCTGGAGGAAGAAAACTTGACAGTTTAAATGTACCTGTACAATTCTTCAAAACTCAGACCACTGTTGTTCTTTTTCTGGATCTCCTGAATGGCATTCTTCAGTAAATTCCAGATATCTTCGACATACTTGTCATCCATAGTCATCTAATCAGGCAAAAAAAAAACCAAACATTACATTAGTATGGCATGGAAAAAAGAAAAGAGAACAGCCACAAGAGAGGAAACCCAAAATGATTATTGTTCAAATCACAAGGATGAATATAGCATTGGCAAGGGCAAAAAATTGAACAATGCAAATCACAAATGTATCATTCTTGGTAGACAAGATGTACAGTACACAGAAACATTATTTCACCTCAGATTTTACGTATGTGTACATTATATTTGAATTAGTAAATTAACAATCATGACCAATCTATAATTATAATATAGAATGAAAACAAGTACTTAATGAAAATTGATACATTAACTTAATACACAGTTGAACAGAAGGACATTGTTGTTGAGAACACAAGTTAGCACAAAATACAGACATGCAAGATATTATACCTCAGTGTAATATAACTCTGTTGTAGACAAAAGCAATAAATGTAGTTACGATTGCTGGAACTATTACTGAATTATTCTATAAAACTTACAGGTACAAGACAGTATAAAATAATTAATGCAAAGGAAAAATCTAAAAATAGGCAATTGATTCCCAAAATAACCTGTTACGAATAAATTGACAACATTTAAAAACTAGATAAAACCATCAGCTTGTTTCCTAATTTGGCATTATCAGTGGTCACAGTCATAGTTCAAAAGTCATTTGCCAACCTCAAAGTATCTTATTAAGTAAATTTTCTGATTATTTTTAGTTAGGAGGCAGGATTGGCAAGCAGAAACTACATGTATAAACATGTACTTTTAAAATAGTGACACATCAATTATTCAAGAATGTTAAACACAACATTCAAGACAGTGTACATTCTCCAGGGGGAGACCGAGAGGGAACTCAAAGAAAATAAAGAAGGATCATTCTTTTTTTCTTGGGGGCTGGGGTCACAGATTTTTGCACAGCATTTCTTGTTCACTCTTAACCTCACTAAACATGGCTACCAAACATTGATTTTGTATAATCAAAAAATCTATCTAAATCAAATCCTGGGCAGGGGGAAGGGGGGGGGGGGGCATTTATGCAAGACCTTTTGAAGGGGAGAGGGGCTTAAAAATAAAATAGAGACAGGGGGCTTTATTTCAAATCATATTTCAGTTAGGGTACTATATAAACAATAAATCAGGTGGATCTTTGATGTTTCAGGGTTCAAAATAAAATCACCGCTTTTTGCTTGAATTTGTAGGTCTTTTTGTCAAAGCTCTTTTTTTTCCTGGCGATTTGTGTTTATGTACTGCAACACTAATAAACAGGAATCTGCCAAGAACCCGTTGCCTAGCACAAGACCAAAATCTTTCTGAATTGAAATTTCACTTTCTTCCTTGAGAAACCTTGAAATTGTACACTGATTTTAAAAAGATCTCACACATGTCACATGCTTTGAACTATTTTTCGTTTCCCCTGACGGTTCAAAATAGCGGGGTTCAACTGTATTTACATGTTAATTTGCGCCTTAAAAATATTAAATATTACTAATATTATTAGTAGAACCTGATATCTCAAACTCTTGGTTTCTTGAAATCCCAGATTTCCTCAGCCAATTTTTGTTTTCCTTGGATAGTACTTCTCTGTAATTTTACCCCTGATTTCTCGACCGTTTTCATTTCCTCTGGAGGGCTGAGAAATTGGGATTCCACTGTACTTACAAACAAAAAAATTGCAAAGGAAGGTGGAAAAGAAGCTGGGTACATGTACAAGTCTAGTATCAACATCACAGAGGTCATGCTGAGGTAAAATATTTTGCTGTGCATGGTGTCACTGATAAATTGCTATTAATGTGGCTATAAGCAACAGCATTAGCATGCTTTCTTTTATCATGTGCAGATCAAAAGATACCCAATGTAATCCTATTTTTGCCAGTTAAAAAAAACTGCCTAAAGGCATTGGCAAATGAGAGATATTTTAGACACATCATTAGGCTGGAGTACGTGTTTGTTCCACGTCACCTGACTAACCAAAATGGAGGTCTGATTTGGTCATTTCGTTCATTCACTTCTTTAAATCAAACTGATGAAATATTGTATGTTTGCCCAATGACAAACCAGACCAGGAAAACTTTTCCACCCTTGTATCTTATGTCTCAGTTCCCTCTGATTAGATAGAGAACAACACTCCCTAATTATTTTGTATCTGCAGTTTTCAGGGCTTGTTCAGCTGCCCACGACAAGAAGATTTTCTGCCAAGGAACAGGGGTCCAGGTAAGGCTGTCCCCCCTTTTTTTCTTGGTTTACCATCAAATGCATTTCCTCATTTTGTGTTGGTCGGTCGGATTAAAAAAAAATAGAAATAAAAAAATTTCAGAAGCAAGTTAAAACAAGGAGGCCTGGTACCCAAGCATCATTACTGTGAAGCCAAGAAGTGGTAACAAAATCAACATGATGGCAATGGATGGAGAAAACAGCCGAGAAAAGTGAAAAAAAGATGGAGCACCAACACTTCTTTGTGATCTGCCAGCATCCATGACTTTCCAGTAACTACTGGAACAGCAGAAGTCTTGATGTTTCTAACATTGCAGTTTTTTTTAGAAAAAAAAAGGAAGACAAGCCTGCAACTGCTCTGGGCATGCAAAATTTGCAAGCTGCTTGTCCAAAGGGCAGGCTGGAATTCCAGTTTTTTTTAGCCTCAAGTTTAGGGTAAGGATGGTTATGATAGTTCTTGGTTGTTGTTTATTTTGGTACAATTAAGGGAGCACAGAATTCATGACCCAGATTAGACAGCAGTTTTACCTACAGTGTGCATCCCTCAAAAACAACAAAAGCTACTTAACTGTTCATTCTTCAACTTATGACCAGTAAATTAAAATTCTTCTAGCAGCAAAATTGTAAAACATAGTGTTTACTGGACGTAGGGAAATAGATAAGATTTAAAATTCATGGAAATTTCTTTGCTTAAAGAGGGTACCAGTAAAGGAAAGGGCTTCCAAACACAACCAATTTCCCTATTTTCCAGACTTGAGAAAAAATTAATGCAACAGACCTGTATTTGAGCCAGCTCTTGGCTTCAATCTACATCCCTGTTGGCAATTTACAACTATAAACAATAATGAACCTCGGAAAAAACGACAACATAAATTTGCAATGTTACATGTAAAACCTTAACATCGATCGGTGTGAAAATCATGAACAACCAAGCTTACACAGCACATCCACCGAAACTTCCGCAATGTGCGAAGTACGAAATTGAGCAAATTAGTCTACATACATACAAATTAGTCTGTTTCGTACAGAAGAAGAAAACTTCTCAAATCTGGGACAAGTGATCAGCTTGCGACCAAATATCCTTACTTTAATATTACCAAACAGTGTAAATAAATTCAAGTTTGAAATCGGGTGCAAATCGCGCCAAATTCGACTTGCTCGACATAACTCGAATACCTCAGTTCCTTCTGCTACATGTAAATAAAATAAAAAAGCCAAATGTACACTACAGTCGACTGTAGCAACCTTGAGCTTTTATCAAGTGTCCTTCTAATGTTGATGAAGAAGTTTACACTCACCGGAAAAGCCCGAATCCTCATCTTTGTGTCTTTCTTCCCGGTTCGCATACTCATGTCGGAATCTCTTGAAAGCAACTCCCTTTCGCACAAGACCTTCTCTTTCTTTGACAAATTCTACAAAATCTCGACGACTTTCGTTAAATTGAATAATCTAATTTCCACACATCGAAATCTGGAGCTTTACCGTGCCATTTTCCCTTGCAATTCTCAAATCGCTGGCAAAATGTCAGCCTCCATTTTGCTTTACAGCAGGGAATAAACCAAGAGCCATTAATATAACCCACAATGCATTTAGAACTGACGTCATGTATTCATTTGCGCTTGCGCAAGTGAAGGCTTGGCTACCTAGATAAACAAGGCCTGGATCCTAAGCTTTGCGGTCTGAAGAAAAAGACTCCAGAGAAGACTTGATATTTATTCAGAATTTTTAATTCTGTGAATGTAAAAATTCGGCGACGGCGATGTGGTTCCCATTTTCAGTTTTTCACAATGTTCTAGTTTAAATCGTGATGTGGAATTTTTGATCAAAGATCGAAATGCAAGAACTTGAGAGATGGCCCATATTTAGTCTTCTGGATGAAGAGTTTTTGGCATCTCTCAGAATAGCGTGTGTTTTTGGGAGTGCAGGGAACGAAGCTATTGTTGTCACAAGAGATGATGATGTATATGCTTTAGGATCAAATGGCAGCAGTTGTTTGGGAGTTGGTGATGCCCAGAGTTGCCTTCATCCAAGAAAAGTGGAGGCGTTGTGTAAGAAGAATGTGGTGTCTTTGGCTTGCGGCAGTGGGCCTCATGTGATCGCAACATCAGGTACCTTGTAGCAGGAAATAGGCCAATTTCGATATATTAAAAATTTTAATTGGTTTCAGGGCTAAGGGGAATAAAACTAAAGGACTCACATCAATGTCAAGGAATTAACAAATAGTTTCTTGTGTTTTATTCCACAAAGCCTTGGACCCATGTTAGAATTTGATATACCAAAGTTACTCAAGAGATACAACATTTTGCCCAAAATAAAGCGTATGTTTATTCTGAATAGTATTTACATTGTTTATTGAGGATAATTAGGTTTTTTTATTAGTAGTAATATTTTGTAATGTACACATTATTAGTGTTTTTTTAATCTTAAATTATAAAATATTGTTCAAAAGATAACTAAATGCCAATCCCGATTAAAAGTTAATTGAGGTTTTTTTACTGTTTTCATGCATGTTTTGTACATAGAGTACAAGACTAGTCAAAAGTTAAAACTGAATGGCAAAAGAAACTAAATAAATAGAAAAGTTGCACAACTAAATTCAAGCCAGTCCTGGATTGGGTAAACTAAATATTCGTTTGAAAAACTGGGTTCCTGGTTATTCAGTTGTAGTCGGCTTCCCATCAGAGATGACATTAACAACATTTAACGACATTAAGGCCATTCCCTTTTTTTTTCGTTTATTGTTGAATGCGTTTTCTGATTTTGGGTCGGTCGGTCAGAAAAGAAAAAAAAAAGAAACAAAAAAAAAACAAATGGAAAAGGAGTCTGTAACTAGGAGGCCCGGTATCTCAGCGTAATATCCATGGAGCCTGGAAACAACAAGACGTGGTTATAAAGTCAACATGGCGGCAATGGAGGAAGGAAAAATCGATGTTATGGTTAAACTCAAGCGAGAACAGCGAAAAAAGGATGAACTACCAAAACTGTATGGCAAAAAATTGCCTATGTTTTGGATTAAAGTGACATTTGTTTGAAATAATGTGTCATTGCCTTCTGCATAACTTTTTTTTTTTTGAAAACGCGAAAATCTGGGTTGGTCGGACGACGCTAAACAGAGAAAACAAAATGGGATGGCCTAAGCTGCCAGTAGAATTTACATCTTTCATACATTTTTAAGCATCAGGAGAAGTGTTTACATGGGGCCACAATGGGTACAGTCAACTTGGAAATGGAAATACCAACCAAGGATTGATCCCATCACTTGTTACTGGATTACAAATGAAGAAGGTTATTCAAGTTGCTTGTGGCAGCCATCACTCTCTGGCACTCACTGATGATGGAGAGGTATTCAATTCATGACCATACAGGACTGTGCTCTAAGGGCGACCGGGTACCTCTGGTGACTAACTTTTGCCTTTGGGCGACCAGATAATCTTATTTCTTTCATATAACCTTTATGCTGGGCACCCTGGATCTCATAGTTTGGAACCTTTGGGCTCCTTGTAATGTTTCTTAGAGCACAGCCTTGCCATATTATTTCAATCAGGTCTAATTCCCTCTGACCATATGTGCAACACCATGAGGCAACATTTACTTACCTTTTGTTTAAAATTTTTCAAACCTGTTTTTATTTTTATTTTTCATTGTCTCATATTTGAAACGATAGAAAATAAATGTCAAACTGGTATGGTTGGCTTGATTGATATACTGTGATAACAAGGCAACTAATTAATCATTAATAAGTCATCAGGGTTCGCACAGTCTTGAAAAGTCCTTGAATTTCAGGGTGAGTCCTTGAAAAGTCCTTGAATGCCATTTTTCCTTGACAAAACCTTGAATTTCTGTGTAAGTCCTTGAAAAGTCCTCGAATTTTCTTCCACTTTAAATGTAGTGGGATCAAAAGCAAATTGCTTTGCATAGACTTTGGTATTCTTTTCCTGTGTAAAGCAACTTCAAACACTGTAAAATACGGATGTAAAAGCAGCTAATAAAGAGAAAAGGCAAGTGAGCTAATAAATGTAAAGATGGAGATGGAGAAAACTCTTGAAGCCTTAGAAACCTGTTAGCTTGGACTGGGAATGTGCATTTTATATACTATCTGTGAAATTACATTCATGGTAGGTGGTCCTTGAAAAGTCCTTGAAAAGTCCTGGAAAAATGGTTGCGATTTTTTGTGCGAACCCTGGTCATTATTATTATAATTAATTAGTTATTTGATATCTTACCCAGAGGCTTAGAAATAAAAAAGTGCATGACTTGTAAAGGGAAAAAGATACATGTATGTTTAGCTAGATGACTAATTATTTTCTGTTAAGTATGCTTAAATTGAATTTTTTGTTTTCTGATGATTTTTAGGTTTTTGCCTGGGGGTACAATAACTGTGGACAGATTGGACTGGGAAATACCAACAATCAGACATTACCAAGAAAAATTAATTCAGCTATAATAGGTAAACTGTTTTATGAGTCTCAACAGCTCCTTCCAACTTGTTACATATTTACAGCTCTCGTAGCACTGACTGTGTTCACTACTACATGATCATGTGTGAAACGTTCGTCATTGGTAATTACAATTCTTGATGGTGTATCTCCACATAGATCCAGTGTAGTATGTCTCTAATCTCTTTACTCACAGGCAAATGTACAGACTGTGTTAAAACGTGATTTAGATTGAATAACCAGTTGTATTAATTAGTAACAACTACTGGTAAATAACTTGATTTACTCTTATTTTAGGGAGTAAAAAGATAAGTGTAATCGCTTGTGGTCAGACATCTTCCATGGCTTTGTCAGATGCAGGAGAGGTATAACTGAATATTTAATAATATATTGATGACAAAAGTTAGGTTTTTAAATTAAACTCATTGAATGAGTTGCAGAGTTGTTTTCAATATCATTTCTTACAAGTATATCAGTTGTAATATGTTAGGTAACTATGTTATGTTAGGTAACTCTTGGCTTCAGGTGGCAGAACAATCTTGTAAGAGTACCAAAATTAATTAACTTAGTTTTAAGAGAGGCTGTTACCCTCTCCAAGTTGTGCTTGCCATATGAAATCGTGATGGTGACCATTTTAAGTGGTGTTAATGAAGGATACAATGGACGAGTATGATATCAACCAGGATTTAACAATAGAGACGTCAAATGATCTGCACTAGCTTACACTGAACACAGGTCACTCAACAATAAAAAGAATCACCGTTCATAAGTTCAAGGTGATGATTGTCTATCCTTTATTTCCATTAATTTCAGCTGTTCGCATGGGGTTATAATGGCAATGGTCAATTAGGAGTGGGTAACAATGCAAATCAGTTGACGCCATGCAAAGTCATTGGACTTGTTGGAACAATCACAACACAGGTAAAGGACTACTCTGACAGCTGCTGACATTTTTTAAAAAAAATATGAGTTTAAATTTTTACAAGTAATTTATATAGTAATTGTTGACAAAACTGTACTGTGTAGAATTGTTCTTCCAAAAGGTTCCTTAACGTATAGGTATCAGACTTTTCCTTGAAATGAAGACTGTAAAGAGATTTACAGATGGCATAAGAAAGACATTTATTATCATTAGTTTAGACTATCATCAACCCACTGGTGACTTTGCCGTCGTAGCCGGTCTTGGTGAGCGTTGGCCTTTGTTCCACTTCTGACGTCATCAGCTTTGACCAAAAAAGGCATCACTTATACTCAAGATCACCCAGAGCAAAAGATCTTTCAAATGATACCCAGATCAGAGTGATTGCACTAACACAGCCTGAAAGATGCACAGAGATGTATAGAAATTAGAGTGAAAAACTCCAAGGAAAATTTAATATGTTAATCTGTGGTGGCATAATTTTTCCTTTTTTGCAAGCCATTGGTGGCCTGCATTAATGAAAAAATGCAACTTGTGATCTACTGGATGAATAGCAATTCAATCCAATAATTCAAATCAATAAAATTTATTTACCCTCGGAACTGACAGGGGCTGCCTGGCAAACATATGCTAATATGGCAAGAAAATAAATAACAAATATATCATCAGGCCGAAGCTTATCCCAGTTTCCGTAGCATGAAGCGACTAGGAGTATTTCTACCCCCCCCCCCCCCCCCCCCCCCGGATGGGATACCAGTCCATCGCAGGATTACCCCCAGCAGTAAATTCACTGGTACCTATTTATACACCTGGGTGGAGAGAGGCACAATGAGAGTAAAGTATCCCCGGCCAGGGCTCAAACCCGGACTGCCAGATCTGGAGTCCAGCGCACTAACCATTAGGCCACCATGCAAAAACGGAGTGAAAAATTAATTAATAAATAAATAAGTATAGAATTAAATAAATAAGTATTAATAAGGTTTCCAATTTTATTTTTGACCAATTCTCTTGTTGTTGTAGATTGTGTGTGGCTATGCCCATTCACTAGCTCTATCAGATGCTGGATGTTTGTATGCCTGGGGGGCTAACTCATATGGACAGCTAGGAACAGGAAACAAAGCTCACTTAGTCACACCTACTAAGATTGGCCTGGATAAGGGAAGGTAATGCTGCAGGTCGTGATGTTCAACTTGTTGTATTTGACATAATAATTATATCAAGCATGAGAGTGTTTCATCACATTTCCACACACTGAAAATAGAATTGAAAATATGACATGCAGCAGAGTATTTTTGACAAACTTTGAAGTTTTTGGAAATGTGATGAAACACTCTCTCAAGTGCTTGATATATCTTCTCAATTGAAATTAAAACTAAGGAGGAAATGGAGAAAATAAAATCTATGCGAATTAGGATCACATCCAAATTGCCGCACGGTTCTGATTTCCTTTGTTTTAACTTGGTGAATTATTCAATAATGAGTTTGAGAAGTTTTCAAATGCTTTGGAAATGCCTTTCTCATTCTCCTCTGGTTCAATACTTTTCAGGTTTGTGGAAGTTGCTGCCTGTCATTACAGTCACTTATCAGCAGCTATGACTGCCACGGGAAAGGTTTGCTTTCTACACTAGAACCTAACTTATTTTGGCTAAAAGAAAAGCTCGTTTAATACAAATAAGCTGCTAACACTTAAGAAATAGAAAACAATGTTCCTAGTGAGTTATAAAAACACAAGTGGAAGTTTTGGAGAATGAGAAATGCTGTGGGAACATGAGCTGATAAGCGTATGCATGTTTCCACGGCTTTTTTGAGTTCTCCCAAATTTCCACGAGTGTTTCTAGAACTCAATAGAAACATGGAAAACCTGTTTTCTATTTCTATTAGAAAACACTGTGAGAAAAAATTTAGTCACTCATATTTCCTATGTTCCTACTGATGGTTACATGTGAACTGCTTGAACTGCTTGTCGGAGTAGAATATATAGATCAGAAGGGGCAGGGTAGTTTAAATAAATTGATCTAGCTAGCTTTACAATTACTACGCTTTATAAAATTATTGTAATTTATGTTTGAGAAACTGTTTTCACTACATTATAGGTTTACATGTGGGGACAGTGTCGAGGACAAGCTGTGACAAGTCCCATGGAAACAAAGTTTACAAGAGTTGATAGCACCTTTGCATGTTTTGCGTCACCTCCATCAATGTTTAGACCTCTTGTTGTGGGTTAGTAAAGAGTCAGCTGTGTGCATTGTTTCAATTCCTAGAAGTCTCAGGGCGCTTTCCATTTGTCAGAACTGGCCAGCCAGACGAGTATATTTGAGATCAGAACTCAGTTGTTAGTCAGATTTGTCAGTCAATGCATAAGTATTGTATACTGTTGTGGTGGATTTATGCAATAATCCAGTGAAAAAGGCCCATTCCACATTCAAAACCACTGGACCGGTTAGCCAGTTCTGACTAATGGTAAGCGTCCTAAGTTACAGCTGTTCCCTTCCCTTCCTTGGAGGTGAACGAAGAACAAAGTCAACCCAGCAAAAATTGGAGTGACGAAAGATTTCAAGAAGGGATGAACAGCTCATTGAGCCCCCGTTTGTCACGCTAATATTTGCTGGGTTTACTTTGTTTTGCCTTACTAACTGCCCCTGGGTCTCTGAGGTTGTTCTATTCCTAATCCTGCAGTCTTGCTGCACCCCAACCCTTTTCTACCACACCCTACACCCTTCTCCTATCACACCTGCACTTCCTTCTCCTCCCATGTGCCCAGCTCTTTCTTCTACCAGAGCCCAACTCCCTTCTCCTACAATGACCAGCCTTTCCTTCTGACACACTCCCACCCTTGGCCTTCCGTGCCCAAGCCCTTCTTGTACCAGCTCATCCTACTGCACCCTACTCCCTTGCCCTACACCCCACCCCACCCCACCCTCTTTTCTTACCACACCCACACTCCCATATTTTACCACACCCCATCCACCCCCCCCCCCCCCTTTTTGTAACACACTTCACCCATTTCCTATTTGAATCAAAAAATTTGCAACAAGTCGTAGACTTCTGAAAGAACTTACAGCCAGCAGCTGTGTTCATGTCTGAGTTGGTAGGTAACATAAGTTCAATTTGCAATCAGTAGTGGGTATCCATAACCTCTCTGTTCTTTATTTGTTGGTCAATATGTGTAACGTTTATGTGGTGGCATAATGCCCAGTTTTATTTGTTGTTTTGTCAGAATGAGTTTAACATGTTAAAGAAAAGCATGTGCTGCACCAAGTGATTTAATTTTTATCCAATTTGTTTTCAGATCAAGTACAAGAAAAGAGAGTTGAACAGAGTGTCAAAGAGGCATTTAATGACCAGGTGTGCAACTCGTGGAGTAGGAAGCAATACAAGAAAGAGTATTAAAAAACTGTCCTAATTTTTGGGTGATAAATTCATGAAGAAGAAGGGGCATGGATGGGCAAAATTGGAGAAAATTGAAACGGATTGCATTTGGGTAAATTTGAAAAACGTTGACCCGACTTCTGGTTTGTCTCAGTTTGTATGAAAACGTCATTTAACGCTCAGAAATTATCCTTGTTTGTTTTGTGGCCATGATTTTGCCAATGAAACACTGTTACTCGCTCTGGCAATTTGAAGTTTAGAGTTCATAATATGAGTAAAAAACGCTAATACTTAAAATATCGTGACCTACGTAGCACCTTTCAACTTAAAGGGGCAGTACCACGAGAGGTCTTCTAAGTTTTTGTGTAAACTATACTAGAATTATAAAGGTGCGCTCACTGATCAACCAAAAAAACTTTTAACGACAAAAAAGGAATAACTGCACTGAACTAACCATTATCAATGTTTTTTAGTAATTTTCCTCCAAGTAACACTGTCAAATTTCAAAACGTCGACCGACGTTTTCAAGTTTTAGACCACTTCTTTCCTACCTATCTGTAACCACACCAGTTTAAAACAACTTTCGTGACTAGTGCAGTGTGTTTTAGCAACGCCATTCAACTATTAGTGGAGTTCCAATATCTTGGTGAGACTGCCGCTTTAAATCGTGTCTTGTTTGGTTCCCATGCCCCCTCCTCCCAGTGGTACAGTATATCGTTGGACTTGGATCGTATAGTAGCACCGGAGGGAAGGGAAACGAAATTTGATTCGAGAAATTGGGGGTAAAAATTGCAGTTTTTTTACTGAGTGAAACAAATCCAAGGCAAATGGAGGTTTCAGAAATCAAGGGTTCGAGAATTCCACTGTAGAACTGATCATCGTAGGATCTTGTGGAGGTGAATCTGCCATTTTGGCAATATGTGTTTATTTGTTGGACAGGAAACAAGCGACCTGACATTTATGATCGACGGGAAGGCCGTCTATGTACACAAGTCTGTGCTGAAAATAAGGTAGCCACACGCCATCTTTTACTCGCCTCTGTGAGTAGTATAGGCATTTTATAATTCTGTTAAGAGCCAATCTTACCCCGTGGAAACATTTAGAGACAAATGAATAGGAAAATGAAAAGACGATGGCCACTGAAATTGACATTCTTGAAATTTGGTGGACAGGAGGTTTTTTGGTCAAATTTTCAATTAGGCCAAACTGGACGTAACTGAAAATATACCCCCCCCCCCCCCCCCCCCCCCCCCACCACCACCACCACCACCGACAGCCTATTGTCAAAGTGGACTTCATTAAAAAAGCGAATCGTAATTTTGTTGTATAACTGAATCAGAGTATTTTTCACAGGTGTGAACATTTTCGAAGCATGTTCCAGGCACACTGGGGAGAAGATGAAAAGGAGTAAGTTGACAATATAACGGCTCCAAACTGGAGTACAAGATAAATTCCCCGCAATCTGACTCCCGTTGTTAACGTATTAATTAAGTAATTTTTTCCCGCTTTCTGCCCCACCCTGTCCTGCCTCACCTCTATCTCTCCGCCAATAAGGTGCACTTTATATATTATCATACGTTATGTTCGACCTTTCTGAAATGGTTCTTAGTTGCTCGAATAGTGCAATTACTGATAGATCATTGGCAAAGATGTAGAATCGATGTTTAGGGTATGCGATAGCCAGGAAATGATTTGCATATATGTTATATGTAGTCATACTCTAATACACATTTTTTCCCTTTCTCCGCAGCGTAATAGAAATCACCCAGTTTAGCTATCCTGTGTATTACGCTTTCCTTGAGTTCCTGTACACGGATCATGTTCATCTTCAGCCCGAGGACGCTATAGGTAAGTTAGCTGAATTATAAATACTGTGTAAGGCTCACTCTAGCCAAATGTGTCCACACCGCTGGACTTTATCCCAGTTTCTGTAGCATGATTGATGCAACTAAGAGTATGCATGGGATGCTGATCAAACGCAGGTTTATCTCTCTCGTTTATAGTTTATATTGTGATGTGATGACTTTCTGTTCCAGGCCTGCTCGACTTGGCAAACTCGTACTGTGAGGTGCAGTTGAAGCGCCTGTGTGAGCGGATCATCAAACAAGGAATCACTGTCGACAATGCCGCCATGTTACTCGCCGCAGCTCTGAAATATGAAGCCTCGGTAAAAACTCAACGAATAGTACTGAATGTTATATTAAACATCCTTGGTACCCTGCGTTGCAGACCTGGCGGGTGGGGGTGGGTGGAGAAGAACACTTTAGCACAAGCGTGCGAAAAAAGGTTACATTAGAATATTCAAATAACTAAACCTGTTTAGTTATAGGTAAAAAAAGGTAAAGCAACTTTATTTATACACGGTTTGTGTTTGAAGCTAGAAGCTTGAGGGCCGTGTATATGAAACTAATATTAAACAAACATAACATGGTTAAAAATCCCAACTGGCAGGAGGCTAGACTACGCTCGACGGACTGCGAAAAAAATAGGGACTGCACGTAGGAAACAGGAGACAGACAAGTTGGCTATTTACAAGCATGACCGAGGAGTTGAACTCGGGACAACCGAGTTGAAAGCCATTCTCACCTCATTAATTTCCACTGGATTAACAAAAAGTTTTCCAGTTGTACTTTCACCCTTGAAACTTATTTTTTTAAGCAAACTATTAAGACTAATCCCAAAGTTTACCGGTGGCGTGAACTATTTATGATATGTTAATCTTTGAATGTGTTTGTTTCTTCGAAGGATCTTGAAGAATTCTGTTTCAAGTTCTGTGTCAATCACCTGACAGCTGTCACTCAAACTGAAGCCTTCAATCATCTGGATGAGGGGACTGTCAAAGAGTTTATTCAGAAAGCGGCCAAATGGGGAGCCTTTAAGTATTGATGACAGGACGCAAATATGATTAATATCTAGACTTCAAAATAGCTATTTTTCACCTCTAAAAATTAGATAGAAGTAAAGGGATTGAACAAAGCATAGGTGAACGTGCTTTCTGTTGTCTTTCCTCTATAGCGTGGCGAAGAAAGATCCTGGGAACGAGGTTGAGCGTACGTTCGATTGAGCCCTGGGACTTCTCTCCCCAGCTCCTCTTTTTCATCTTTTTCACGGCCGTAAGGTTAATTCGTACACGCTCGTCTCCAGTCTTGCTTGATCCATTATACGGACTTTTTCATAGTAACTAAGTAAGTTAACTTCATATATAGTGAATATCAGAATGCTAGCTAAACAGAGTGCTACCAGACTGTTTAAAGAGCCTGATGTCTTCGCCGTTTTTTTTCAAGTGTATTATTTTGCCTAGATTGAACCCTGATGTATCATAAGTTATATTTAACTTGTCGAAAAATCTTTATGGTAAGATACCCAAAAGTTATGTTAATGCGGAATCTGTATTATAGTACAAATGATTGAAATTTGATTTTAATAGGTATTTATGTATAATTTATAAGTCCTTGATTGGACGTTTCAGCGATGTATTTATTTGTTTTTGAAAATTAACATATTAAAGTTTCCGTCTTCAACAATAAATGAGTTTCACTGTGCTTTCTAAAAAAACATAAGGTATATCCGCAATGCGTTGTTAGTTAACTGTTTTTCTCATCACTAGTTGTTACTGCAGAAGTCAATTTTTCCATCCATTGGTATCAGATACTTGAAAACATTTCCTCATTGCCGCATAGTATATTTGGCTCTCAAACACCTGCGTAAGTATTGCGGACCTGTCTGTTTGCGAGCCACCCATCCCACCCCCCCCCCCCCCCCCCCCCCCGAAAAGTTGCGATAGGAAAAGGCTACCAAATCCGAAATAACGAGGGTTGTTACTCACGAAAGCTTAATTTACGGTAGTGTTTTCAGCTTCATATTAGCTTCATCTCACGTCTCTTCCCGTTATCGCATGCAATCATATCATATTAGGGACCTTAAGATACCAGGACGGGAGGTGCCAACCTCGTTCCCAGGGTCTCTCTCTCCCCGCCCCCAAGAGCGAGAGAAGAGAGACCTTGGTTGCGGCTGGTCACGTGATCTGGGTGACAAACCAAAACCGCAGGGAGGGTTGTTCCTCTACAACTGTAGGCTTAGTATTGACAAAAGCAGTCTAAGCCGCCCCTCCCTTCAACGAATTTTTTGTCACCACCTAAATTCTGGCAGACAGCTGTTTCGTCCCAATAAGGACGAAACAGCTGTCTGCGGTTGCAATCCTGCTGTATCGGTTCTAGTCGTAGTGTTGTCTCGCAAAGTCTATTTTTCACGTAGTATGATCAGCCTTGCTTGCATTGTTATTTCATTTCATTTTATTGCTGATCAGATCTCTCAGTAGATCCTACGAATAGCAGCATTATCGTTCACGGTCCCTTGCAGTTTTAGTCTTACAAATTATTGACATCGCTGTCCACTACGAAAATACACATCTTAAGTGTATATGACATGAAAAATATTTTCTGCTTATTTGAAAGGCCTCTCGAAATACAGAAGAATGGTGTTTTTCTTTTCGAAATATCTTTTTTCGTTCCAGAGATATTGACAGTTTTGTATTATGCAAATTAGATCAGTGATGGCGTCATAAGATTTGCAACTAAAAGTGGTCAAATACTTAATGAAAAATATCTCTAGAAATATTGAACCAGTGTTCTTTAAACTTGGCACCACAAATGTGCATCGCAAAAAGATAAAAATACACCCTTAGTATTGTTGCCATAGCAACTCTTTCAGCTCCAGTCTCTCTCTGTCAAAAAAACAAATATCCCCATTTGTAGCCTCTAAAGTGAGACAAAGGGTCCTGCTTGGAACAGACATAGTTCCCATATTGTCTTAATTCCGATCATCGGATTGGCTATGGTTCTTGGTTTGAGACAAAAACTGGGAATTTCAGTTTTTATTGAGACAGCACCAGCGGCAAAACTGTTGTCATGGCAACAGCACTTAGGGTGCCATTTTGTTTCTTTTGTGATGCACATTTGTGGTGCCAAGTTCCAAGAACACTGCTTTAATAGTTTTAGAGATATTGTTTATTCAGTATTTGACCATTTTTTAGTTGCAAATCTTATGACGTCATCACTGATCTAATTTGCATAATACAAAAATGTTTATATCTCTGGAACGAAAAAAGATATTTCGAAAAGAAAACGCCATTCTTCTGTATTTCGAAAGGCCTTTCAAATGAGCAGAAAATATTTTTCATGTCATATACACTTTAAGCTTTTTGTTTTTGGGGGACACGACGGGACTCGTACGAGTTTCCCGCGTCCACTGCCGTTGCCGTCCTGGCCTTCCCGTCCTCGTATCTTAAGGGGGGTCCTTCTTAACTACCAATTTGTTGCTATGGAAGGTATCTAACCATCGTATTTTGGAATCCAGACTTCCTATGGATATGGTTTTTGCACAACTTTGTTCAATTGAAGAGTCCTTCAAGAGTTTCAAAACACGGCCATATTTGACAAGCCACGTGCATGACCAGAATAGAAAAAACCCTAAAACTGGAAGGGCATATAGATCTGAAAATTAAAATCAGTTCCAATAAATAAAGAACGTCCACATGCTTAATGCTTCGTATGGGTTTTATGAAATTCGCATTATTATAAAAGTTGTGACGTAAAAGACACCCGTATTTCCAGACTTTCTCCAGTAGCGTTACTTTTTTATGTGTAAATAGTAAATCCTTACGTAGGATTGTAAAGAAGGCTCAGTTATTTCTGATTCTTAAAAAAGTATGGAACTCTACCTTCTTTCCTCCAAGTTTTAGGGATTTTAAATTCTAACGCGCGGTTTGGGACTGGCACTAGGTACGCGCGAGCAGTGTCATTTTTGAGTTATTTTTTCAAAAAAAATAACTCTTAGTCGGCGTGAAGACGTATTTGGCTATTAAGTGGATGGATGGATGGATGGATGATTCATGTATGTATTTCACACCAATCAGATTTGGGATTCTATCAAAGACCAATCAAATTGCGGCTTGTATATATGGATCGTTTTTATGAATATTTGTTTTGGGTTCAAGGTACGGCCATCTTTGTTTTGCTACAGATTCGACCTTATTGGGCCGTGTTGGTCTGAAGTCTCTATTCCAAGTCTTGATTTTTATGTAGCTTTGGGTGAGAACATTGTGTGTGGGTTCTGAAAGCGAAAAGTGTTTGGAAATTTCATCGTGGTGAAGGTGATTCTCTTGGTTTACGGAATCACTGACTGGTTCAGTTGACGACACAATATGGGTATAGTATTTGTTGACCACTTTATATTAAAATGTATGATGTTTTTGAGTAGAATAAATATGTATATTGAGAATAAATGTTGTGACTTCCATTTTTAATGTGTGTGTTGTGTGTTTGCTGAACGTTTTGTTTTGGTCCCCAAATGAGAACAAACTGACGCTGTTGTTTGTAAGGGCGAGTGTTAAAGATTTGAGATTCCAACCGCGCGGTGTTCTGGTATTTAAACTGTTTTCTCTCGGTTAAAAGTATGAACATTAGTAGGAGCTTTGGCTAAGTAATAACACGAGTGACCACAAATCTCTCAAGGTTTTTCCCCCAAAGAATAACGTGATTGTAATAGGTTGAGGCATGTGCGTTTATTTGGGTTCGAGAGTTGCCAAATAATAGGTATTTTAGTGAGGTTGGAATGTGGCCGGTGAAGGTTTGACGTTTCCTGCTTACAGTGCTTAGGAATAGTAGGACTTCACAGGGGCGGTCATGAGTTATTTATTGTACTATCGTTTGAAAAGCTCATGACGTGATGTTACAAGGGCACGTTTTGTCTGCTCGGCAAATATTAAATTAGGTGTTTTGACAACGTGGTTGGATGGCACAGCAAGAGAAAATCATCATTTGTGCCGCGGGTGAGGGCCGTACGAAGGTATAGTAGTCGTTGTGCGAGTCTCGCATTTCAAGCTTTGCATTGATGGCTATCTTTTGTAGTACGGCGGTGCAATGCGG
The DNA here is from genome assembly GCA_963693305.1 of Meandrina meandrites. Taxonomy (NCBI): domain Eukaryota; kingdom Metazoa; phylum Cnidaria; class Anthozoa; order Scleractinia; family Meandrinidae; genus Meandrina; species Meandrina meandrites. Next base: position 32,574,638 of record OY855911.1, on the reverse strand, counting down.
TTATTTCCGTACCAATGACGTAATGCTTGCAAGTGTTTACGTCGGCCAAATTTATTTTCTTCAGATCTCTGAACTCGCCTCGATGAAACAGCCAAAAGATTCACTTCAACTGGCTAAACCGACAAATAGTCGCAAAATTGCAAACAAATTAACGACCGTCGCTTCTGGCGAAATAAACATGCAAAGTAAACATAATCTTGTTTGTCACGTACCGAAAGTGAAAGCTGCAACGTCAGCGCATTCCATGGCTGACGCAATACCTTTTTGTCTCGTGTTACCATGATAACACGAGAAGTTGGTGTGGGGAGCTTTAGCTTATGGTAGTACTTCGTGTAAGATCTCACGTGTGGTCACGAACTGACAAGTGAACAAGGTTAAGACAATGGATATATATTTATGGTAAATTTGTAGTACATTATATGTGTTTTTGCTCGAAGAAAAGTTTTAAGGTATTTATTTTTAAGGCGAGTGACAAGGTATAGAGTAAATTGTAAATGTGGGTACACTATGCTGGGTGTTACACGGTGGTATCAGGGAGGTTTTACTTTGTAATACCGACAAAAAATGTGAAGAATGTGATTAACAGATTTTATCGAGGAGAATTAAAAACAGATGTAGTTTTATTGTGTACTGTTTGACTGTGGGGGAGATGTTCGATCAGGGTAATATCTCGTGCAATTTCTTACATAAGGTTTGTGATTGAGTTTAAAGGAGTAAGAAACAGTTTACTAGAAATTTTCACTGGACAGAGTGAATTGTCATCAATTTATGAGTTTATTTTTGGGTATAGTTTGAGGTAGGTTGTTTTTGTTACAGTTTGTTATACTAGATTTAGTAAACAGAAATTTTTAGATTGAGGGTCGCTGGAAACGGTTTAAATTTAGTGTTTTATCTTGCATCGCATACCGTTTATCGGTTGTGGGGTGAACTTTCTTTACTTTAATTTGGTGGTTTGTAAAATGTTATACTATTGTATGTGTTGCGTGCTGTTTAGTTGTTTGTCGTTTATCGGTTTTGGTATTAACTTTCTTTATTTTAATTTGGCGCTTTGTAAATCGTTATTGCTGGCTCGCCTTAGCGAGACAGCACACTATTCTGGTAATTCTGTGTGTGTTGGGTATCCTGTGTTGTGTATGCGGTTCAGAGCCAAATTTTGGATGTCAGATTTAGCGCATGCGATCTTCGATTTTGTTTATTTTTATCACGTCATACGATTCATGTCATACGATTGCGTGAATTACCGTTTGTCATAGGATTGCGTGAAGAAGCGTTTTTAAAAGTATACTGGGAGATATGTAAACTTCATTTGCTACTTGTACTATTCAACCAATGTCAGAATAGTGTTGAAAACTGACCATGCTGTTTAATGCTTCTTTGTTGTTACAACCTCTGTTAAGTGAAATTCACGTCTAATTTCCAGTAATTGCGTGAATTACCGTTTGTATTGCGTAAAGTAGCGTCTTTAAAAGTATACACTGTTAACTGAAATTCCCGTCTAATTTCCAGTAATGATTTTAAGGGAGATATGTAAGCTTCAGTAATGATTTTAAGGGAGATATGTAAACTTCATATGCTACATTGTACTCTGTATATTTTTATGATGTCATTCCAATTCCATTGCTTGAATTACCGTTTATTATAGGATTGCGTGAAGTAGCGTTTATTAAAAGTATACAGTAAGTAATTGTTTGATTTTTTTGGGAGATATCATGCAAACTTCATCTGCTACATTGTACTATTCTAGCTATGAATAGTGTTGAAAACGGAATATGCTGTTTAATGCACTGCTAACTGAAATTTGCCCCTGTTTGTTCTAGTCGTGTTGGTGTCTCACAAAGTTTATTTTTTATGTAGTACGATCAGCCTTGCAGTATTGTTTGTCATTTATCATTTTCACGCTGATCAGATCCCTTGTTGGATCCTACAGTTGCAGCATTTTCGTTTGCGGTCCCTTGCTTTAATTTGTGCTTTTACGTATTTTTTGGACCGTAGATCTTTTCAGATCCGATATGCTGCGTTTTTATTCAGCATGGTTGTGTCCATGCGCTTAAATGTTCGGAATGGCCGTGCCATCCACAGTTAGGACAATTCGCTCTGTGAGACATCATCGTGACACTTTGGTCTTCTTGTCCCCCGAAACACGTGATGTGGCAGTGCGTGATTCGGGGGACAAGTGAGTTCAAAGTACGGAACTTGATATAGTGTACATTGGGCAATCTATTTGCGTTGGCTCTTTCGCTGGCGTTATTTAGATTTGCTACACCGTGCTGACGAGTTCCAAAAAGAACGAAACAGCTGTCCACGGTTGCAATCCTGCTATATCGGTTCTAGTCGTGTTGGTGTCTCACAAAGTTTATTTTTTATGTAGTACGATCAGCCTTGCAGTATTGTTTGTCACTAAATAATTGCTTGATATTTTTGGGAGATATGTAAACGTCATCTGCTGCATTGTGCGAGGGTCTCAATGGGGTTAGCCGCTAGCCGTAAAACCGACCAAAAACTTAGCCGTTAGGCGTAAAAATTAGACAATTTTAACAGTTAGCCATAAAAATTGTTAACCGTAAAAAATGTCTAGCTACGAAATACCTACCCAGGCGCCCCTTCCTCGACCGAAATAGAGGGTGTGCATGGGGGTGCTGGATTCTCAGTTATCAGTTAAAATTTGAGCTATTTCTCAGCTATCAGTTAATTTTGAAAGATCTCAGTTAACTTTCAATTCTCATTTGCTTTTGCTGTATTGTATCCTAGCAACGTTGTCCATCTCATTAGCCGAACAGTGCCGAGTAGCATCCGATGATTTTCCGTTCACTTTCCAGCAAACTTGCTTTCCAGCGACTCCGAACTGTTTTGGAGATTTAACCACAAGCAGACAATCCTTTTTTTTTTTAAACCACGTGACGTACGCGTCAGGATACGCCATTTGCAACAGCGTTATTATAAGAGCTTTTATGGGAATATAACGATCGTTCAAAACAGTTCAAAATAAGGGGGGAAATATTAGTACTTGCCCTGTTGTGTGTACAACTTGTGTTTTTATGGCGTTTGGAGACGGTTCAGAGCGTTTCAATTGGGATTTAGCTTCTCTGTTTTCCTCTCCATGTGATATGTCCTTCAACTGTTCCTTCCTCGCCATGGCGAAAGAATTTTAAAAAAATTACTTTGACAACACCACACAAGGCAGCCATATTGTTAAAGGTTCTTTTACTCTAGAATCATCAAATAGCGCGAATTTTGGCGCCGTTTTAACTCGTATTAAAAGCTACCATAAGGTAGATAGATAGATAGATAGATAGATAGATAGATAGATAGATAGATAGATAGATAGATAGATAGATAGATAGATAGATAGATAGATAGATAGATAGATAGATAGATAGATAGATAGATAGATAGATAGATAGATAGATAGATAGATAGATAGATAGATAGATAGATAGATAGATAGATAGATAGATAGATAGATAGATAGATAAACTTTATTTAAACACGATAATAATTAAAGCTAAAAGCTTGTGGGGTCGTGTATTTAAATTTAACTTTGCTAAAAATAAAAATTACGATAGGTAGCCTCCCTATAGGCACCTCAAGACTTCGTTTTCGTCGCACTTTATTCGCTTTATGGATTAAAATCACTGCGCGACAGTGTAGTCAGTGTAAGTCACAGCCGAATAAATATCTCTCTTCAGCAACAAATTGAGCTAAATTGCATACATAACTGTTTAAATTCACAAAAAGCAATATAAACAGTTGCTGAAACAAAAATGTAACGATAAGTTTAATGGCTATTGGACGCTTATTTGCCTCTTCTCGTAAACTCGGCAAATATCTTGGTTAAAAGGTCTTAAAAGGGTAAGCACTTGACGGGTGAGCGGCAAACAATGCGATCCGTTGCGTAGCAGGGAAAATACCTCGGTAGAGACACGGGCTTTAGTGGCAGCCGGCACTCGTTTCAGTATGCCAGCGGTACAGAGAACTTGTTTCTCTGCTTTACCTTGTGCAGCTCAGGAGAAAACGAGGAAACTTCTTTGGAACCCAGCAAATCTTCTTTATTGTTAAAAAAATCTCGACGATACTTCACACTAGCTCATAGTACAAACTACTGAGGTAATCGTAGCTGAACGGCAGGTTCATCGAAGTAAACATTATGAGGTTCGAATGAGGTAATTATTTATCTTTGGATCACTATCTGCATGTGGGCGAAGTCCTCTATGTAAAAATCACTAAAAAAGTTACCAAAAGTACCCTATATAATGCAGGGTAACAAAAGTCGTAAATTTAACTTGGACTTGCCACTTTTAGCACTCTTAAGAGTCCTTTAAAGTGCCACTTTAAACTGTTTTTAAAATTGCCAAATAATAAAAACAGTTCATCCTTAAAATTACCATATTTCAAGATTCTTAAATTGCCACTTTTAAGCGTACTCAAAAGTGCCACTTTTAACAGTACTTAAAAGAACCACTTTTAACCGTTCTTAAAAGTACGACTTTTAAGAGCTCTTACTGAAAGTGCCACTTGTTCGATGTAACTTTGCGACTTTCGGTCTACCTGTTTAGTGATGATAGTCTTTAAGGTAATCACTACGGTAATCGATTAGCAACAGTTTGCGCGTTCGGCTTATATACTTGTCTTTCACTATTGATTTCTAGTACAAAACATGTAACAAAAGGGATCTATTGTACATGAAAAAAGTTACTTTTCCATGCGGAAGATTGATGTAGTTTTTAATTAAAAATCCAGATTTAACTTTTGAACGTTAGTACTTTTTCTGAGTTCAAATTATGCTTTATCCGAGGCGATGTTTGTTACTTGCAATATTCAAAATAATTCACGAGTATCCTTAAACCCTTCGTTGAACTTGCTAGGAATAAATTATTGTTGCCATGTGTAAATTGACAGATAAGTATTCTTCAGAATTCTGTTTGTACAGCCGAGACAGATGGTAACACTTTTGGTTTGACTTGAAAATCGTAAACAACTTAGTATTAAAATATGGATGTGGGCTGGACCAGAGCTAGTGTAGTGACACGCCTTTTCTTCTCCAAAGTATCTTGTAAAGTAGTTTGTTTGAACTGATTTCATAACAATCTTTAGTTTAACTTTTTTATATTATCTTGTTACTAAAGTTTAATGTTATTCTGTAAAAATGTTCTCTGAAATTTTTCTATTTCTCGTGTTGTTTTGTTTTGACCAGGCATTTTCGGGATCGTAGTAAAACAGTGGAAACAAAAATATTTTGGCAATGTTTACTCACGGGAAGGAACGTACATGAAAGTAGTCTTCTTCGCAGCTGCACCTGTTCGTAGAATGGACTGCGCAGGTCATTGCGTAAGCATAAATCACGAATTTTGACGTTTTGACGGATGATTGACAGCTTATACGTGGTCCCAATAAAAGAGCTCAAGCAAGATTTTTGAGTCAGATGTCACTAGACGTTGTAAACAGCTCGTACAGTAAAAAGGTGTTAAATTCAGAGAAAAAGAAATTGTTGCCAACAAGAAGTTCTGTCCTTAATTATAGAAGACAGAGGGCCGAGCTAATTTCTCCGAATACAGTGAAGTCTCCTTCCACAGATCATTGCAAGGCAGTCATCAAGGCAATCTTAAAGGTAATAACTAAGGAACCAGTCATTGTTTATCGCCTCGGGTTAGGGGGGATGGGCAGTGCGTTTGGTGATCCCACCGCCACCTGAAATTCGCATTTTTACGGGGGGATTGATTTAGTTTTCAGAATATAATATAATATAATAAATAATAAAAATAATAATAATAATATAATTAAAAATCCAGATTTACTTTTGAACGTTAACCATGAGGAATATAAAACAAGAATAAAAGATTACTTTGAAATGCAGAAATCTATTATGCTTATGAATAAATCGAGCTATTATACTAGTCTATTTGCTAAGTACGGGCAGTCCCAAATGTAAACCTATATAACTGTATCTAATGTAACTATTGTAGAAGTATTGTTATAATCAGTATCTTTATTCTTCTGGCACTGAGGTATTTTCTGAGTTCGGTTCCTTATACTTAGGTAGGGGCCTTAATCCTCTCGTGACAACAACAAGGAATCATTGTTGATACGTCGTAAAATATCAAACATTGACAGATGAGCAGAGATGACATATACGTTGTTTAGTTTTTAGAAGAGTCCTTCAAGAGTTTCAAATCATAGCCATATTTGACAAGTCACATGACAGGAATAGAAAAAAGAAACCTAAAACTGAAATGGCATATAGATCTGAAAATTACAATCCGTGTCAACAGATCAAGAACGAGCGAAAGTTAATGCCGGGATTTTGCCACTTTTGCAAGCTGCGCTGAGTCACAGCTTGCTGCGTATGATTGTGTAAATTGTGTTTTATTTACTCGTACTGTAGACCATTGTTTGATTTTTAAGGGAGATATGGATTCATCTGCTTTTTTTCTACGATTGTTACTTAAACTGGTGTTGAACATGGAATATGGTTTTGATCGCTGCGTTGTTAATGGACGTATGGTAAACAAAAATGTCCGTACATTTTTTTAGCAGTCTGGGGAAAATATATTTCAGGAGCAGCAAACATGAGCCATGACACTTTAATCTAATGCTAGCCATTGTTTAATTTTTCTTTTTAAGATAAGGAGGTCTTCTGCTACATCTTACAATTCTAGCTGTTCCTGCTATTCAATAAAGCCGTTCTGTTGTTAGTAACATTTTCAGCCATACTTTTTGCATTTTTTCCAACCAGCCCAGGGAAAGAGAACAACATCATGTGATGTCGGGTGCATTCAATCTGACATCTTTTTTGTTAATTTTGAACGCTCTTTGCTGCTGTTACGCTCCAAACTTCACAAATAGTGTAGTGTAATCTTTAATTCCTATAGCCAGCACTCACTTTCATTATGAAATTCCTAGTGCTATTGTATGTGCTGCGTGCTCTTTAGTTGTGTATGGTTTATCGTTCATTGGTTGTGGTATTAACTTTCTTGTGAAATATCATATTTTAGTATGCGCTGAGTGCTGTTTATTGACAGTTGCGTTACATTGTTAAGCTTTGTTGCGTTTTTTCGAAGCGGGTTGTAGTTGTTTAATTGTATGTGTAATTTTGCAAAAATATAAGAAAAAGCGATGAATAGGATCGTTATTTGTCAGATTTGTCAGAATTGTCAGAAATGTTGTTGCTGTAAGAAATGTTTTGATTTTGAAATAGATGAGGTTAAAGAAAAAAAATACACCAGGTTAGTTAGAAACGACTAATATTTCGGTATGACCGAAAGAGAGAAATTATATTTGATGAGATTTTTTATGATTGACGAGCAGAAATGTCTATCTGAAACGCAAAGCAATTAACATTAATTTTATATTTTTTGACCCCGAAGATTGACCTGAGTCAAGAGGTACTAGATGTAGGTTCATATATCATATATATCTTGTTGTGAATTTCACGCTACAATATAACAAAACGTTTATAAAGCGGCAACAACAGCCCTTTTAGTGGATGAATGAAGTTCTAAAGAGGACTACAAGTAACGTATTTAAGATGAAGAGTCTATTTTTTTTGTTAAAATTACTTAAATTAGCTTTACGCTTTTCAATTTTGGATATCTTTGAACTGCAGCCAGCAGCTATCAAGTAAAATACAGACCTGTAGATAGTCTGAAGTGTCAGCCGTCTTCTCTTCCTTACCCCTCAGAGGACGGGCGGGAAGAGAAGACGGCTGACATTTCAGACTAGACCTGTAGAGTTTTCGTTGACGTTGTTGTGCATGTCACGCTACACGCTTAGCATACTCAGTGGATGAATGAATCTCTAAAATCTCTTTGGAGTGTCTTGTCTTGTAGTCTCTTGACGTATAGATTTAATAAGTGCATTTATAGGATGTATCAGAATAACAGCTTTATTTTGCCTATTTAAAGAATAGCGTGCTTTGATATCTACCATGTTATCTTCAGTGGAACTATTGAATGTGATGGATTTTGGGAAAGTAGTTGAAAATGAATTATCATTTCTGTTTACAACGCGTACAATAATGGTGCAGGTTTTAACAGGATATTTACCGTTCAGCTCTATTTATAGTGATTACAGTGGTGGGATATAGCAGATAAAGTTTTGACGATCTTCGTAAAAATCAAACAGTGTTCTAGTGTCACGAAAATCTGGAAAAAAGAGTAACACGAGACGGCTTTAAGTGCCTTTGATTAGTGTATTTAATATTCCCAACGTAAAGCGGTTGCAGTTAAGTTTACTCATAGGCAAAAGAAAAAAAAAGACAGCCAGCTTTTTGGTAGTCTCCTTTACAGCCGTTGTTTGGGCTCGTCACGCAAAAAACAACGGCTGAAAAGAAAACTAGCTTTTTGGGTGTGCAGTCAAGCGTGTCACACAACTTCATCGACAGCTATTTTTAGCACGGCCGTGGGAATATCGGTACTGATGATGTTACGCTTACAAGTTAGGGCACGTTTCTGCTTCTGGTTGCGAAATTAATATTGTACCAGTCCAAGTAAAATCATCACGTGGTTTGGCCGAAATGCACTGGTGACTAGAGTTGTTTGTTTCTCGCGTTCGTCGAAAGAAACTCGTCCTTGCTTGCAGAAAGGTTTCTGTTTTATATTGATGATGAAAATAATGGAGCCATTTCAGAAACCCGAGAATACTTTGTTCTTGTTCCATCTGGGTATTCGTTTGCAATTTCTGGGTCAATTTGGCTTTCTTAGTGAGCATGTTTGCGATTTTGTGATCATGTTTACGTTTAATGTTGTCAACAGTTTTCAATCCATGTTTTGATGTACTTACATCAAGGTAACCTTAAAAGTGACTACCAGATATTTTTTTCTGTTTACGTTTGAAGAAATTACTGACGAATTTTTTGTCTTCAACAGTATGGTTCGATCGATCGGTTGCACACCATAGTCATATTTACAAGGGAAAGCAGCCTAATTTTAGAACATTTGCACAATTTCTTTTTAAATTGTTTTTGAGATATTTTTCCAAAAGTAGCTCTTAGTCGGCGCGATGGACCGTGCACATGAACCATGCACAAATAGCTCAACCCATGAAATAAACCATCCCAACAGGACTAACACCCAGTTCTACCCCAAGCTACCCAATAAATTGAAAAAAATAACTCCTGCACGCTTAGCGTGCCTATGTTTTCCAAAGCAGGTGTTCCCCTCTAAAAGATTCGCCATTTAGCAATACGAAATGCTGCAAAATGGCTTGCCACCAAAATTTGTCTTCAGCAATCCCTTAGCAACTGCTATGGATCTGTAGTTAAGAAGGACCCCCCTATTAATACCAGGAACGATTACCATATGATAACTTCCTATCTTATAAGCCCAATTCAGGTAGATATCGGATGTTGTCAAGACTTGGGGTTGAGGTTATCACTTGTTTGCTTGCATGCACTGCAAATGGTAACAACGTCAATTTCTTTAAAGCTGGTAATTAACCTTTTAGTTTTAAATTATCTGTAAAGGGATAATGCGCTCAAATCATGGTGAGTAATGCAGTTCAACAATACTTTAAATGAGAGCGAGTGATATCTGTTTACAGCCTTTCGATTCTATAATCTGTCTGCGCCCGTCATGTCAAACATGTGGTCGTTTTCGAGAGATAGATGTCGACCATTCCGAGGGGATACTCCCAAAACTGGACTTTACGGGGAGCCTCCGCCCGAATGGGGTATCTTTTTCAGACTTGAGGTATATAAAAGGGTAGGGATTTCACGATTTGGAGAACAAAAAGCCGGGCCGTACGGGAAACTGTTATTTAGGTGCAAAAGGACCTTCATAGTATCTCAAACAGACCCACCGATAGCCTGTGAACAGGCTCTCTTATCCACTGGGGAGCCTGTTTGCAAGCTAGCACACCGAACGGTCGATTCATTCAAATACTTTAAAGGGTTATTCGAATGAAGGTACGTAAACAGGGTACCTTTTTTCCAGTTGTATGAAAGGGGTAACCTTTTCTGTCGCGGGAAAATGGTGTATGATAGGGTAAGGGCAGAACCTCCCCGTATTACCCCTCCCACGGAGCGAACGGTCCATGTACAAGGCTGGTAAGTGCAGTCTTGGTCTTTTCTTGCGAAGAATGGTCTGAATGGTTGGTTTTGCTTTATAGATGCTGCTAAAATCGGTGATAACATACACATAAAGCAAGGCCTTTTCCATAGAAGATCTTAGCTAGTGTTGTTTGAAAATGGGAATGAAAGGTGGTCGCAAGTTTAGTCGGAATTACACTGAGTGGTCTTGTGGACAGATGCCAGTCCTGATGATGCCAGATCATTCATAATTTATAAAGGAGCCCAGCCTTGGGCTGCGACGTTTATTAACTTTCATTCTTTTCAAACCATTTCCGGTCTTTTCGAAAGTATTCACACGTGTCCTTTCTAATCTATCTTTCTACAGAACACAGGGCGATAGTTCACTCGATTCCACACACTGTATATAGCATATCAAAAACCTCATCGTAATAACTTGCGGAGAATCTTTGCAAACTTTGACAACTTTAGCACTTAGATTTTAACTTTAACTTTTAGCACTTTCTCGTAATTGACATTGACGAGTGAAGTAATTGTTGACAAACAGATCAAATATTCCCGGGAGATGGGATCATGTTACAAACTAATTGAACTGCAGGAATGTGAGTTTCAGATCAAAGAACAAAGCCGTTTGGTTGCCAGTGGGCGAAGCGGCGATCTTTATTCCTTTGTATTGCACTGGTGAGCTAAATTACTGTGCTTTTGTCGGCTTGTGAGTCCTTGTGAGTTCGTGGACATTGTCTGGGACAGTGTCTGTACTCGAGTAAACAAAGCGCCTCAGAATAACTGCAAGATTTACGCCGAGATTACGCTTGATTTCTTTTCAGACGTCGAGGGACAACGGACAGCAGCAAGATGCGGGTGTTTCTTGTCAGTTTTCTGTTGTGGAATTTGGCTTTCCTTACAACTAGCACTGGAGAATCGGTAAGTATGAATGCAGAATTCTGAAAGAGTATTGCCCCAGTGAAGCGATTAATAATTTTTCGTGATTTCTCACACTCAGGAAAGGTCAAATACCATCTATAAAGCAAAACGGGAGCAGTTATGGATTTTTTTGTTCACGCGCCGTTTGGTAGTCTTTTGTTGCTCACGCCGTGAAAGATATCTTTTTACGTTGACAGTCTTCTTTGGTAAATGGAGTTCGCGTGATTTGTGGTGACCGATTTACATTTTAAAGGTGGAAACATTTCAATACAAATATCGCTACGTTCATGTCAGAAACGCGCAGCAATTTTAGGCAATTAACTCTTCAGAATTAATGCATGTATTACCAAAGTAATAAAATTAAATTGCTCATAAATGAAACGGTTATCACATAGCCCGTGCCAACGGAATGAAAGGAGCAATACGCAATGTATTAAACACGATAAAAGGTTTTATTTGTCTAAGATATTGAAGTTTATATACATAATTTAGAATGAAAGTGCTTAACTCAATGTATGTCATTTTCTAGCCCCATAACAGCGCACATGCAGTAACGTTAAATATTCAATATTTAATATTTAAATATTCAATATTTAAATATATGAGAAACAACCTGGGACAACTAACACTATATAACAGGCGAAGATTTCTTCGATTTATTTATATCTTTAAAATTGTAAATAAGCAAAATTGTCCAAAGCAATTAGAAGGTTATTTTACCAGTAGAAGCGAACTCCACGGGAAAGCATTACGGAACAGTGGCATTATCGACCTACCCCGAGCCAAAACCTTACCGGGAAGAAGAACATTCAAACATGCTGGGGCAAGTGACTGGAACTCGCTACCTACAGAACTAAGAAAACAAACTAAACTATCTTCTTTTAAACTACAACTTTTTAAACATCTGAAAGAAACTGACATTAAGAATCATAAATGCTCAGTTTAATTTTTTATACCAATTGCATTCTGATATATGCATGCTGATATATTTTAAAAGTAGATTTTAGGTAAATTATGTATTGAAATTTTAATTTAGATTTTATTACTGGACATCTTGTTAAGACCAGCATTTTTATAAATGCTGATAGATTTTATTCCAGGATAAATAAAGCTTTTATTATTATTATTATTATTATTATTATTATTATTATTATTATTATTATTATTATTGTTAGAAAGATTATCAGTTAAAGTAATTAAAATTCGTCTGTTTAAATACAACTGATCTATTGATCTGTTGCCAAGTTATGCCTGAGGAAGGCATTTTAATGCCAGTAACTTTTGTCTGGTTATCTCTGTCTTTGTAGCATTTTGCTGATAAATATGAATCACTTGACACAGAAAATGAAGGTATCTTCAAAGTTTATGTCTTTTTGTTATTACACTATGTTAGCTGTTGGACAGGTAATATTTTTAAAAAAATATCCATTAACTCTCCCCACAGAAGGTAATGAAACTTCTGAAGGGGGTGGGGGTGGGTAGTCGGTCTCAAAAGCCTAAATTTCTACAGTAAAGTACAAAGTTAAATTAGAATTTCAAAAGAGATGTGTGGTGGGGGGAGAGTGGGGGGAGGGGGTCAAACCTACCAAAAATTCCAAGAAGTGCACCCTCCATCAAATCAGTGGGACAAAAACTACAGTGGAATCCCAAAAACTTGAACCTTCAAGGGAAATTGAAAAAGGTTCGAGTTGTTGTTGGGTTGAGTTATCAAGGGTAAAATTAGTGACAAAATGACCTGGAGGGGAATTGAAAAAGGTTCGAGTTATTGAGGGTTCAAGTTATCGGGATTCAACTGTACACTCAATACATATTGTCTGGTCAACAACCAACAGTGTCTGTGAACCAATCAGAAGTACCAGTCACTGGGTTGTTAACAGTTAAACACTGATAGCGTTCTTTCAAACTTTTTTTGATATTATTAAACCCAGCAAATAAACTCTCAAACATAAGCTGGTGTCCCAAGACAGAAATGCTAATAAAGTCGTGGCTTAGCATGATACATGTCGCTGTGATTTTATTTGCGTTTTTAGATCCATGCATCAATGTGCTATGTCATGCTGGCCAAGAGTGTGTTGTTGTAGACAATAAGGCAGCCTGTGTGTGCAAAGAGTCATGCCCTAATCATGAAAAACCAGTCTGTGGGTCAAATGGTATCACGTTTCCAAACCACTGCGAGTTACACAGAACTTCCTGTTCAGAGGGAAAGAAGATTTCCATCAAGTACAATGGGGAATGCAAAGGACAACCAACTCAACCTCCTCCAACTGCAAAGGTTAACCAGTCTAAGCCTGGTAGGTTGAAGTTCGCATTTGTGCTTTGAGCAATCTTGTCAAGTCAATTTCATTGTCTTAAGTCAGCACCAAGAATACTATACCGACTCTGGCCAAGTTTTGATGTGAAAGTCTGCTATTCACAGCCTTCAAGGCAGTGAAAGTCTGCATAAGAGCCTAGGGGTCCATCAGGCCGGAGCTTATCCCGGTTTCCGTAGCATGAAGTGACTAGGAGTATTTCTACTCACCCCTGGATGGGATGCTAGTCCATCACAGGGTTACCCCCAGGCAGGTTTATGCTAAAAAAATTGGACTTGGCCAGAGTTCATATTGTTGGCACTGACCAAAAGAGTAGTGTGATTTGGGGAATGTCAAATCACGAATGTCGTGATTTCTTAAGCGGGTTAATATTTAATAAATTTGTCAATTGGTTGATTGATGAGGACTGGAGGTGATAATGATGACGACGCTGATAATGATGATGATGACACTGACAACAATCATCATGCTGATGATGGGCATGTTATAGCTAGTTCTATATTGGACGATACAGTGGCCTGTGCTGGGTTTAGGATCACATGGTCCAGGTTCGAACCCTGGCGGGGGCTATTGTGTTATGTTCTTGGGCAAACCACTTTACAGCTCCTGTGTCTCTTTTCACCCAATTACTGTAAGTGTATAAAATAATGTATGAGCGCAAGTGTTCATGGTTTAGCCCCAGGATTCATATTTCAAGGTCTTGGTCAAGCTCTGTCAGCTAGATCAAGTAACTGACCAGAAATATCCTTTTATCATTTAAGTTGTTTGCTACGAACATGATCGTGATGAAATACGTAACCATTTGATTGGATGGTTAAAGAACCAGAACAAGTCACCACAAGCAGTAGATGGTTACAGAAGCCTTGTACAGTTTTACTTTGACAAGGTGGATGAAAACAGTGACGGCAAACTTGATGCAACAGAGTTCCGAGAGTTTGTTGGGGCAAATCAGTCAATAGCTGAGGTAGGCATCCTTGATTTAATTGCTATTTTCTTTCATTTCATGCTCAATTGATTAACTTCAAAACAGTTGGACCACTACACTACAGTTTAAAATTAGCTAAACTATAGCACACATATACTTTGCTGCCAGGGTGACTAGTCCTGACTTAATTCAAGTTGACTCTGTTTTATATTTTCTTTTCATATGAGTATGCATTGCATGCCTACATGTTTGCCACAGATGACTATTGCTACATAACATGAAAGTGTGTGGACCTCACTTGGATGGCAACCATGTTCACACAGTAACGTTTGGTTTTGGTTGAAAATACAGTCCTCTGTCATCAAGTCTTACAAAAATGCATGGCAAGGTAGCGAGGCATGAGAGGTAGAAATCCCTAACCCCAATAGAAAGGCTAACCGCGAGCTCCCTAAGCTAACTGTAGGCTAACCGAAGTGCTATTGAGGATAACCGGAGTGCCACGAAAGCTAACCAAAGTGCTCTATAGGCTAACTGGAATAACTTGCATGCTCGCACTTTGTAACAACCCCTTTCATCTGGTTTCATTTATATTAGGTGACAGCTATTTTGTTTTCGAAATCTAAACAATTAGGTATTGGTGAATTACCCCCACCTTAAGCCTGTAAAATCTATTAATGGTAGATAACCATGAACATAAATTTTATTAATGCAATGTAGGGACAGCTTGGAGCCTTAGAAGCCACATTCCTCAGCCTCTTCACATACTGTCAGCTTTCAAGCTGATGATGGATAGACCTTGGGTTTTTTGGCCTGAGGGGTTCAAGATGATGAATCCTTGCCTGAATAGTATATTGAGCAAAAAAAGGCAAGCAAATAACTTCTTGTGTTTAAATTGCAGGTTGTAAGCTCTGATGAGTACATCAATCCTGTGCTACAAAGCCTTTGTGCTGATGCGCTGCTTTCAATAAGTGATGAGGACTCTGACTGGGAACTGAATATTAGAGAGTTCATGAAATCTTTAGATCCAGGTGAGTTAGCTTACACGTCAATGGTTAATATGCTGGATTCTGGATTGAGCTGTCTTTGTTCAACCCTGGGCAGGGTCAATCTGTTGTGTTCATGGGCAAGACATTTTACTCTAGATTACAGTGCCTCTATTCACCCATGATTAGTGAACTGGACTCTGGATCCAGAGGTCCCGGTTTCAGCCATGGCTCAGGCCATTGTGTTGTGTTCTTGGGCAAGACACCTTACTTTCACAGCACCTCTCTTCACCCAGGTGTATAAATGGGTACCGGCAAATTTACTGCTGGGGGTAACCCGGTTACCCCAGTGGGACTAGCATCCCATCCAGGGGGAGTAGAAAGTGCTAGCTGCTTCATGCTATGTAAAACAGAGATTAGCGCCAGCCTGATGGGCCACAAGGCCCAAATTCAGACTTCACACTTACTTTAACTTATATGTCAATCAGAACATCTGACTGTCAGTGCTTGCAAAGCTACGTTAGGCAGTATCGCTGATATGATGTGTTTCTTTTACAGAATTCAAGCCACCCAAGAAAGGTAAATATACAGTGATGCTGCATGATTCTCACTTTTTATTCTAAAGTTGATGGCTCTTGCATCACATCCGACAGACACCTGGTACTTCCAACAGTGTTAGATTTTGGTTCTTATATGCAAGACAATCGAGACCAATAGCTGAACCATGTACAACGGTCTGAGCTTTTTGAACTTTTTGGTAACATTGTGGTAGTGGTTTGCCTCATTCTCCAATTTTCTTTTTCAAAATCATGAGGGAAAATCATACTTTGTTTTTATTTATCGGGCTTTTTTTCATTTTAGGTAGTAAAAATAAAACCATTCCAGGTCACGAAAAAAAAAACTGATTACTGTAGAGAATAAAGCTCTGACACTGAATTCGCCCATGCAGCACTTGATCAAATGCATTGTACCGAGATATGGTTGGTTATTCTGATTCAGGTTGTGAGCTGGATGGCGAGATTTACCCTGATGGCACAGAGCTTCCAACAGACTGCAACAGCTGGTAGGACTTATGGTTTACACAGTGGATTGGTTAAATGAAGTTTTAAGCCTAGCTAGGCTAGCAAAAGTTATAGAAATAAGGCTAATGAATTATTTAAGAGCATAACGATATGCTGGTCATGCTGCAATCTTTATATAACCAAATAAATTAAGGTTTTTTAACACATGGTGTTGACGTTTTCCCTTAGTATCTGTGCCAGTGGCCATTGGGTGTGTACTGCATTGAAATGTGATGGTAAGTAAATAAACCATTTTGTTTGTTGAAACTCAACATATACAGTCAACTCTCGTTTTAACGGGCATGCTTGGGACTTCATTTAGTGTCCATATTAGCTAGAGTCTGTAAGAGCGGGAGTCGTTTCCAGTCAAACCTCTTTAGCCAGGAATCTGAATTTTGTCTGTAATAGCGAGTGTCCATACATGTAATAGCGGGGTGTCTGCAAGGCGAGAGTTGACTGTACAAGGAGAATTGTATACGTGAATGTATAACCTCACCTATACAAACAAAGACCCAAAATCATACTTAGATTCAGAGGCTTTATTGTTAACTCCCAGGCAGGCTGGTTTGTTCTCATTTTATTTTTTTCAATATTCTATATCATTTTTCTGTGACTTAGTTGTAACATATCAAGGTTCTTAAGCTCCTTGTAGTCTCCTTGGCAGTCATTGACTGGGCTTGTCATGCAATGTGGGGAGCAAGCATTGGTTTGTGAGCACAAACAATGGCAGCATAGGAGAAGTTTCTTGCAAGTTATGGTGAATTTTCTTCTTTTTCACAGGGAGCGATTCAAACCAACCAGCTGCAGAGACAGGTGAGGATGAAACAGAGGAGAAGCCCAAGTTTATTGTAAATGAACCTGAAGCCAAGGAGCAACTTACAAGAGAAATTATTGAACAGGAACACAAAGAAAGAAATCATCTCCACCATAAGAGAGTCCTTCCTCTGCACAAACCACGGCATCATCACAGACACAAGAAACATGGCAAGCATGGCTTGAGGGAGACTGGTCACGGTGGAAACTGAACAGACATGTTTTCAAAGAGAAGGTCAAATGCGAAGTGTCCTTCCACTGCAGAAAACATTGTTTACAAAAAAGCTGTCAGGCATAATTTTGTAAAAATAAATAAGATGCAGTAGTTATTTACATTTACAAAGTATTTTAGCCAAAGACGTTGAAATGGCGGCATCAATTGTAAAACGTCAAAAACTGTTGATATGTATTTACTTTAGGCATTAGTTGTTTAAAGTAGCAATTAAGTTTAATGTGATTTGGCCTGATTTTGCGGAGTAAAATTGTTAAAAATTTAAACTTCAAATAGTTTAGTTTGTATTAAAAATATTGTAGATAAGCCACCTACATTTAGGCTCAAAGTAACTTCTCAAGAAAATTAAACACAAAAGGTATTGCTTTGTATTGTTTGTGTTATTCTTTTTTTTTTCATAATTTATCCTTGTCAAACACATCAGTAAGAAACTGGGAGACGCCTCCGGGAACACTTCAGTGAGGACTTGTGAAGTATCCGCAACCATTCTCCTGGCTTCCCAGTTGCTGAACATTTCAACTCAGCCTCGCACTCACTGGACGACATCACTATTTGTGGTCTGAAACAGTGCAACGGCAGCAACACTAGCCGGAAACAGCAGGAAATGAGACTGATTTTCGAGATCGGCTCTCTCAGACTTGACTGATCCTGCGCGTATTAATAACATGCGCTGTGTGTTTTTATCTCAATTTCAATTTGCAATTAATCGACTGTGATGAGCGCGCGTGAGCCGTTAGATTTTGTATGGCGCAACTCGCGTTTTAAACATTGGCATTTCAACTACAACACTGAAGAAGGGCTAAGCCCGAAACGTCTGTCAAATTCAAGTTTTTTGACACTTAAAAGAGTTTTTTTCAAATTTCTTTACATCAATAAGAATATTGACAGCTTAGCACAACATTGATGAATTCTCTATTTTATTCATTTTCTCCTTATTAGCATTTTCTTTTTGGAACCAACTCTGATTTATGTCTCTAATGTGAGTGAATAATCTTTCTGTCAAAACTGAAACAAGAACTTGCTAGCAACTTAAAACCGCGCTTTTATTTTTTGCTAATTAACAGCTTTCTTTCTCAACAGTCACGGTAAAATTTAATCTGTTTGCATTTTGAGTAAAGGACTAGCTAAGTAGTCACGTGAGTATCACAATCCGAGGTTTACGTTATCCTCGGCTATCTTTAGCTTGGAGGTTTTTCCCTTGTAATGACGTAACCCCTGCACGTTTGGGCACGCTCAATTGTTTACTTAAGCAAATATTTTATTTCCCTTTAGCTTTAAATCTTTGAACTTGCTTCGATGAAACAGCTAAAGAATTTCTTTTCAATTGCCTAAACCCACAAGAAATACTCGCAGAAGTGCAAATAAATTAATGACCGTCGCTTCTGTCGATATAAACTTGCAAAAAAACCCACAATGCGAACAAAATGATGAAGAAACAGTGTGCGTGACAATTGACGGTTGACTTGCTGCAGTCTAAATTATGCAAATTTTGGCCAAATTCCCACGTGCCCGTCGCGTGAAGCAAGATAACAAACTATTTAACATTCGTGATTTAAATTGAGCCGCCTTTTGAATGGAATATTGAAGCGAACAATGAAATCAAATTTTCATAAATAAATTCATTAATCACTCTCGATAGAAACGCTTGAGCTGTTTTGACTGCAACGACCGTCGCTTCTGGCGAAATAAACATGCATGGAATGCATATCGCTTCTTTAGACAGGAAGTCAAACGTGAACTTAGAATTGCGGAAAAAGTTCATGTGAGAACCCAGCTACTACAAAGTAAAGGAAATACCAATGCAATTTGGAAGACCATTAACAACTGTCTGCCAAAGAAGAGCAAAACCCGTCCTCGCATACCTGACAACCCGGTTTCCTTGGCTAACAGATTTAACGAATATTTTACATCTGTTGGTAGCTCAGCTGCCCAGAAAGTTAATGACCTTGTTCGTGAACATAACTTTCATATCGATCCTACTATGTCAACTGTGGTGACAATGCCTGATGAGATGTCAGACTTATTTCAATTCCACTCTGTGATAGAGAAAGATGTTGAGTGTGTTATTAAGGGCTTTTCCTCCAATAAAGCACCTGGTCATGACAAAATCACTGCACGAGTGCTCAAGGATAGTTTGTCAGCCACTCTTCCAGCAATAACTTGTATCATGAACAAGTCATTCAACACCAGGACCTTTGCAAGGCAATGGAAAATTGCTGAAGTAACTCCGGTCCTAACGTCAGGTGACTTTGAAGATCCATGTAATAATCGTCCAATCTCTCTTTTACCCATATTATCGAAAGTATCTGAACGTCTCGCTCACCGACAGCTTGTGGATTACCTAACTAAAAAGAAGAAGTTGGCTAAAAGCCAGAGTGGCAACCGTAAACTCCACTCTACGGAAACTGCCCTTCTGTGGGTTACAGATGACCTGTTGCTGGCAATGGATAGCAAAAAAGTGTCTGTTGTAGTGTTACTGGACATGTCAAAGGCCTTCGATAGCATTTCACATACCGTTCTATTGCAGAAACTGCAAGCACTTGGTGTCTTCTCCAAGCTTGGACTGGTTTCACAGCTATCTTACGGGCCGCTGCCAACGGGTTCGCATCCATGACACTGTTTCTGACCTACTTCCGTTGAAATATGGTGTCCCTCAGGGATCAATTCTGGGACCAGTTTTGTTCACTATTTATGTAAATGACCTGTTGTCTGTCCCTCTACACTGCAAATCTGCCTGCTATGTGGACGATAACAAACTCTATTTGTCTTTTCCATCAACTAATATAACTACTGCAATCGACAATTTGAATGAGGATCTAAAAAGTATCTGTGTCTGGTGCTGCAAAAATTCTCTTCTGATTAACCCGGACAAAACCAAAGTCCTGTTTATTGGCGTGCCGCAACTTCTCCGCCAACTGCCTGCAGTACCTGTTTTAATGCTTGGAAAAGAAATCAATCCCGTTATTGTCGCCAAAGACCTTGGTCTTTATCTTGATCAATCTTTAACTTACAGCGATCACGTCACAAAAACAGCTTCTAACTGCATGCACAAACTGATAGAAATAAACAGGATAAAGCATTTATTGGATAAGAAGACACTGCTTCTACTTATGGATTCTTTTATTTTCAGTAAGCTGTTCTACTGTTCTACAGTCTGGTCGAACACAAGCAAGTCTAACATCGAGAAATAACAGTTGGTGCAAAATTTTGCTGCACGTATTGTATTGGGTCTCCGGAAGTACGACCATATCTCACAAGGCATCAAATCCTTGAATTGGCTGCAGGTCAGCGATAGACTCTATATAAATGACGCTGTGATGACTTTCAAATGTATTCATAATCTTGTTCCAGACTACTTGATTGATAAATTCATTTTCCAATCTCAAATTGCTACAAGAAACACCAGACAGAGCAATGACTTAAACATTCCACGTTGCCGGCTGGCTACCGGACAAAGATCATTTGCATATCGCGGAGCAAAAATCTGGAATGAACTGAGTGATGATTTGAGAAGTTTAACTTCTGTGAAAGCTTTTAAGGGACACTTGATCAAACATATTTTAAATGTTAATAATGTAAATTCTTAATATTCAATTTTAAACTTTGTAATTTTTAAAGTTTTAATACTGTAATTCATTTTAGACTCCTTTCCCATTTTGTTTACCCAACGCTTCGAAAAAAACCAAAGAAAAATATATATTATTCACAACAAAGAAAACATTATCCGTAACATTTCCCGTACATCATTGTTCCCGGAACAGCTTTTGGCGAATAAGCATCCCAGGTTGCGTGATTCAGTCCCAATCGTGATTTGGCCAAGCGGAGGTTTGGGTCTGGTCACCGACAAAAAAACGAAAAATAAATCCCGTGCAGAGCAAGAACCGCGCTCGGCCCATGGCCGCGCGGTTAATAAACAGTAACTTCTAATAATGTTCTCAACCAAGAAAGCTTAAAATATTTTGGGGGTATTTTGAGACTACGTTCTTACTTTTACAGCAATACCTATAAATATACAACAGAATTATAAATACACCTTATTTGATGGTTTAACAATATAATATGCACAGATATTTTGCGAGCAAACTGTCCACACATTATAATATGTTAAACCATTGAATAAGGGATTTATTATTATTCCACCATTGTTAGTCAAAGTTTGGGTCGTTTATTGCGGCCATTTTGTTGCTCCGCTTTGCATCTGTATTTTTGCCCTGTTCTACAGTATAATAACATGTCATATTTTGCATGTTCTCGTGACCTAGCATCATGGTACAATGGCGCAATGGTGGAATAATAATGCTTAACATTATCAAACGCATTTCACAGACACTCTAAGGTTAACCTTCAACATATAAAACTAATTAGTACAAATATACAAAATATTTCAATCTCTTTTGTTGCATTTCTATTTCATTATTTTTTTTCTACAAACTTTTACAAAATAGAAACTCGAAATGTATAAAAAATATAAAATTCTAATAATTACAGCCTCAACTGGTTGTTGTGTTTTTCAGTTTACGGGAACTAAATTGACTGTTCCACTGTACTGCTAAACAATTTAACTCTTTCATAATGACAGCAAAAAGTGCTGACAACAATTAGCTTTTAGTCTGTTTACAGCCTTTCTATTTTCTCAACGTGAAAAAGTAATGTACACAAAAAAATGAGGGAACTGGAAATTAGCACAAGGGGTGGGGGCTATATTTCTCCTTCCCTGCGAGCCCCACCCACCCACCTCCTTAACACACCTTCCATTCCCTCACAGTTTTTTTTTTTTGCAATTATAAGATTGGAAATTATAAGTCTATGAAAAGTCTAGGAAACCTCTACTACAATTTTATCAGTCAACAAGTAAGTGAACAAGCTCATCAAAAGAGTGGAGCAGAAAAGAGAAGGGGCATTTCACTCACTGACCACTATCTACACTTACAGGTTTGCTCTAGTAATGCCCAAGACTATCTTTGTGAATTTACATAGATTGCATGACCAAGATCACTGAAATAAAGTGCCCCTGATGACTGGGGTTTTCTACCACCTGTCAATCACTCCTGGAACACTCTACCCTATTCACCGATCCTTGAAATAATAATTTTTTTGAAGGCTCTGTAAACCTCAGCTGCTTCCGGTTTTCCAACAAGACTATAAATGATGTAGAATTAATTTTTAAAGTCTCAATCTCTCACATAGATGTTATTAATAGTCCAGTTTGGCTTGTGTTGATGGTGTAACAGACATCCTTATTCAGTGTCTTAGCAAGGCTCAAAGTTTTACTCTCAAATCTTTTCATTGTGAAAATGGTCAACACAACTTGAAGATCTCTTAAGATTACATAGAACTCATCGGAGTGTTGCTATCTTCTTGTTCTTTTACTGCTTGGCTGCATGGAAAATGGATCATCTGAATCATCACTTTCATCCTGCAAGAAATAAAGTGCTGGTACTGTAACTACAGCCATTTTGTACATGTACTATACATGTATGTAACAGATGTTATCCTAGTCAAACTACATACAACTGTTGCCCCTGGCTAGTAATCAATCTGAAATGTATCCTCATCATCATCAGTTTATTCGCCACAAAAACAAAACAAGAATAGTTACTAAGAATCAAAGACAGAAATAGGGCGAGGAAACCTAAAAGGTGACCTCCTGGTTTTCACACACTTACTTTCACCATTTTTTAACGTTTTAAGCTAAGACTACTTTTCCAATCAACTAGTGACAATATTTGTTTATTATCATTTATGAACAGTAAAGGTGTCAAGCTACTAAACAGTTAAAAACATCTCAGGCATCAATTGAATAATGCTATTCAACCTTCTGAGACATGCTATACTTAAAACAAAATCATAATGTTCACACTATCTAATGTGTATTTCAAAAGGTTTAGGCCAATCCAGCAAACAGCATGTTTTTAGGAAACCCTGATTATATACAAAATGACTCACAAAAAATATTGTGGATGTACATATATTTAGAAAACATACATCATTATCTTGAGTGCTGATAACAGATGCTTTGCTTCTGATCCCTGTGGACCTTTGTGATGTTGATCTATAAATAAAATATCAAATTTACCATGTAAGCAATAGTAGTCATAACCAATGACAATGAAAATGCGCAAGACAGAAAAGGGGAAAAAGCATTCTTAATAAAACAAATGAAGGAAGGAACAAAAAACTTAGAATGGACAAAGAGAGACAGATTGACACATGAACAGCGAATGAACAGAAGGACTGCCGGACATACAAATGAAAGGAAAAATGAATGAAAGAAATTCTGATGAAATGGATGTTGGGTCTAAAGGTAATTAATAAAAAAAAAATTATTTAATGAATATTAATATTAAATAAATGAATAAAACTGCATGTTAAATTTGGTAAAGGTAACCAACATCCCAGCTAATTTTAATCTTTACAAATCACGCAAAGAAGAACTGGGGACAGGAGGAAGGAGACAGACAGATAGAGTCGGCTTGTCCTGATTAAATTCTTCTTGGGCACAGTGAAAGGACAACTTATTTACTAAAAAAGCACTTACTGTGTAGTCCTCGTCTTCTTCACAGAAGACGACAAAGGAATGTTGAATTCATCATCGTCATCATCAGAAATTATTTCCTGGGTGATGAAATTAAAGAAAAACGTTGATGCCCAAAAAGAGAGAATGCAGCCACTAGAAGAATGACAGAAGTCAATATTAAAAGACACTTATTTTATTTCTGTGTAGGGTCACAGCTGTTAAATGATTTCTGGAATCTACCTAGCAACATTTTTTTTTACTGTAACATAATGTGGACACACAGTTTAAGATGACACATAGTCCTAACATTGTTATTACCTCCTCTTTGCTTTGCTGTCGTCTTTTCTTGGAAGCTGAACTAAATGCTAAAAAACATGATATGCATTATTATAAATATTATTATTCATTGTAAAAGAAATCAGCGATAAGTAAAATAGCATACATGTACACAAAAAGTGGACATCATAGAAAGCAATTGAAAATAATTTGATTTTTAGTTATCTTTGATTACTTGGCCATTAACTTACAATCCATGATACTCCGTGAAGTGTTGGCAGCAGCTTGAGCTGCTGCTCTTCCTCTGCCACGCCCACCTCTTCCCCTTCCTCTGCCTCTTCCCCTGCCACGCCCTTCACCTGTTCCTCTGGTGGATGTGTTTGCAGCATCACCGCGGCCTCGTCTCCCTAAATGAATGATGTTGACAATTGATACGGAATCTTTTGCCTTTCACCAGTGGTGAATACTAAATCATTAACTTTTCGTGATTTAGTTGAAGGATGACTTGCTGGGGTCCTGGCATGTCAGGCAAGTGGGTATACAGTCAGGTTGTTTGCCCAGCAGGAGAATAAGATGACCATAGGGTTCATACTCTTTTGAGCTTTTGAAATTCCATGACTTTCCATGGCCTACACTTAGATTCTGTGACTTTCCAGGCCTTGAAAATGAAATTCTAAAATTCCATGATTTCCATAACCTGTACAGCACTGTTTTGAGCCCTTTTAACAGTGCAAAGCTTGATTATCATTTTTTACCTTTGCTAGTACTTGGCCTTGATGTCTCATCTTCGTCACCACTTCCACTCATGTCAACATCGTCATGATCATTGCTCCGTTGGCTAGCACGTGATTCCTCTAGGACCTTACATTAATTTTAATACCAAGACAACTTCAATTTAACAAAATGAATTTACAACCAATTTGTTTGTTATGTATATCAAACATGAGAGAGAGTGTGTTTCATCACCTTTCCAAACACCAAGATGAGAGTTTAAAATATAACACACAGTGATTTAGAAGTACTTTTGGTTAACAAAATGTGATAAAACAATGTCTTGTGTGTTTGATATCTCTTCTCAATAACTAAAATTAATAAAACTAAGGAGTAAACAAAACCATTAAAAATCGTGAGTAAAAATACTTCTTGTCACTTTATGCTAGTAAACAGAAGCTGGGATAAGATCCAGCCTGATGGGCCACCATAGGCTCGAGTGCAGACTTTTTATGATTTATATGTCTCACACCTGATTGGTTATTCTAGCGTTCACATTTTGTTTTTCTTATTTGTGCTATAATTTGAATACCTTTCTTATATCTTCTGCATCGTTGTCTTCACTTCCTTCTTCTTTCTGTCGTATTTGTTCTGTGTGCTTTAGTACTTCACCCTCAATATTATCTTCTTGGATGTTCCGACGTGTCTTTAAGTGTTTCTGTGCTTGATCTAATTGCCACTTAACCAGCGAGGATATAGCTTCTTTTTCATCCTTCTCGACAAACTCTCGCAAGGCCTGAGCCATTCTCCCCTCTGTTAGAATGCGTAGCTGCAAAGACTGAAATGTAATTAAAAAATTTGATACAATCTGACAAATTAAGAGACACCTAGACACTCTCTTCCTGTTCTGATGCTGTCTACTTATGGGAGATTTGACTGGAGCTCAGAATAATAATAATAAATAATAATAATAGTAATAAATAACATTCAATATATAGCACCAAATTCCATTAAGTCCAATGGCACTTTACAATATTAGTAAAGGCAAAAAACATGCCAAGTAAAAAATATTGTAAATACAAACATCCAACTCTAATACCAGTATGGTATTCACTGTAATCGTGACAAAAATTAGAGACTAAAAGAAATGTACTACATTTTATAATTGTATTACAGATCTGGTACATACCTTCTCCTTTGAAGTCAGGTAATCTTTGATCAAATCTTCCATTCTTATGGTGTCAAGTACCTCAGGACGGAGGTGAGGGACTTCAATTTCTTCCTGACCTGCCTTTTTATCTATCACAATAAAATATACAAAACTCAGAAGACCTCAATCAAAAAAATCACAGTGACAGACTGACTGCTGTAATTTTATTTTATCTCATAATAAATGGAGGTTCTATTAAATAAGCAATTCCTAAAGTTTTCAGTTGAGGGCAATTCAACAATTTGTCCAGGCAAAAAAGGTAGGAGAAAAATGAAAGTCCACTATTACTAAAAACCTGTTTTGCTTTGTCCTTTATTCCTGTGGAAAAGTAAAAGATCTTTTGGATTGGCAACTCTGTCAACAAATTGTTGTCCAAATCTTCGGATGTTAAATGCTGTGAATCCCTCACTATAATCCACCTGCCGACATAAAAATAGGAGTGCTCAGCATTAATTAGTTTATCAGGACCTTGTAACTGTCATGTGTACATGCTGTGGTTCAGTTTAAGCCTTGGTTCAAATTTTATTTTCCCTTGTTTTTGGGCACGGTAAATGCATGGTAATGAGTTTAAAACAAAGGAAAATAAAATTTGAACCAAGGATAAAATTGAACCACAATATATATTGGCTTCATATCAGTTATGTCCATTCTGGCATACATCACATTCAGCAATAAAAATGATAAAGAAGAATAAAAGATGTCTTTATTGAGTAGTTTCCATAGTTGAAAATGGACTTGAGAGGAATGTGTTCTTGTCTATGTCTTGTTCAGGCCAAGATGTAAAGTTGTTTCAGAGCATTCATTCACAGTCAGAGCCAACTGGAATTCAAAAGTAGCAATCAGGTTCTTGAAAGTACAAATTATTATTACTGGTAAGTAAAAAAAAAAACAACCTACCCGTAACCTAATGAGGGGCTTGTCTGGTTGCCGAGGATTACCAGTGTGCTCACGTTCAGCCTTCTCAATCAACTGTTCCACCTGCAAAACAGGAAACAAGGCCACAATACTCTAATGGCAATACTCAGAACAGAAGGGAGTGATAACTTGCCTTCAGGTCATCAAGTGATTGTTATGTACAGCATGTGCGCTCAACTTTAGTTTCTGTAGCATAAAGTGTTTTGTTACACTATCATGGATGGGATCAATACTACTCCGTCATAGGTTATTCTCAGATATTGTTGAGCAATAAAACACTAAGAAGTGGTTTCAATAATTAAATAACTTAAGGATGCTCACAATGGTTTCCAGCACTTTTCCAGTTCTTAAAGGGGCTCTGTCACGGATTTTAACAGATTTTTGAACAGTCAAAATTTATATTTGTGTCCAAGGAAACCAAAAAATAATAGTCCATTTTTATTAACAATTGCTGTATTAGAGCACCGAAATTGTTAACAAGCGTCTTTAGCTGCAGATGGCTACGATGGAAATGGATTACAACTTGAAAAGTTTAGCTAAACTTTTCAAGTTGTTTCCGCACGTCTTCAACAAAATCGATATTTTATAGCCGTAGTTAGATTTCTATCCACATATACATGTAAATTTAAGGTTATATCTTCCTTTAGATGTTCAAAGGTAGTGATTTTCATGGGTTAAGTTGCCTACCACTAATTTCAGAACAGTTTAGGCCAAAAATCTACGAAATCCCCGTGACAGAGCTCCTTTAAACTTTGATGGGTCAGTACTACAAATCATTATCATTTGCTGTTAAAATAATGATATCGAACAAATGTCCAATCATTGCTGAACAAGTTGTAGCTATTTCAATGACATCATTGGTTACCATAGCAACAGGTTAGCCTGTTAAAAACACCCTTAATTTTGCCTTTAAGTGCTTATAACTCAAAAACAGGCACGGTGACCTCATTTTTTATTATTGAATAATGATCAGCATGTTGAGATGCAAGTTTTTGCAAAGTTAAAAAAATTTCTATCTATGACTAGCAGTTTCAGAGCCACCTTAAATTTTCGGAAATTTAAGGTGGCTCTGAAACTGCTAGATAGAAATTTTTTTTAACTTTGCAAAAACTTGCATCTCAACATGCTGATCATTATTCAATAATAAAAAATGGGGGTCACCGTGCCTGTTTTTGAGTTATAAGCACTTAAAGGCAAAATTAAGGGTGTTTTTAATAGGCTAGACTGGTAACTAATGACGTCATGAAAATGGCTACAACTTGTTGAGTGATGATCGGAAGTTTGTTTGATATACTTAATGTGGTAGCAACTGATAACAATTTGTAGTACTGACCCATCAAAGTTCAAGAGCTGGAAACCATTGTGAGCCTCCTTAAGAGTGGGAGACATGTTGCAGATTGGACTCTGATCAAAGTGGTCCAGGTCTGGGCCCTGGTTGGGATTCTTGATGAAATAATGGGTATCAAAAAGGGCACCCTGACTGAATAGTCGGAAGGATTAGCATCTCATCCAGGAGGAGTAACGATACTCCCAAGTTATTTCATGCTACATCTGTAAATGGGTCACAAAGACTCACTACCTACCTTATTTACTAGGAAGGCCATCACCATATCTTCCTGAGTGGGGTCAATGTCAGTATCTTTTAGAACAACATCTTCCATGTAAAAAGGGCGCACAGTTTCCAGTTTAACCTTTGTCATTCGAAACACCTGATTCTCTCTTACTTCGAGAACTCCTACATGCCTGCGACAATAAAAACAATAATAAGATAGTGATTGACATGCAAGTGATGACGATGATGATGATGATGATGATGAGGTCAGGATGACGATGACGACGATGATGACGACAACGACGACGATGATGATGATAGAAGAAGCAGCAGCAGCATTGGTGGTGTCAACAACAATTATAATGACTATGCTAACAATAATGGCGATCAATTCTTGTAGCTGGGTTTGTTTTGTTCTGCACGTACAGTGGTTGCATGGTCCTGTGCATAAATTATTAAGGTAATGTGGTGATCAAAACCAAAAACCTACTTAGTTTTCGATTCTCCTTCACAGAGGGAAGTTGCCACACTTGAGCCAGGTTGGCTGATGTAAAATGTAAGGTCTGGGTCCTCTGCATTCTTGGGATCGATAATGCACTCATGTTCATGTCCCCATATTACAAGATTAAGAAAATCAGCCAGGAACTTCTCTGGAATGTAGTTAGTTGAGCCATGCTTTGACCTAAAAGTATAAAATAAAGGTAAATTAAGGAAGCAATGCCAATAATGCTTTAAAACAACCAATGCAATGACCACAAAATTATATGGTTTGATATAAACTATACCATTTTCTCTGGAATAATTGCTCTCTTTGGAGGAAAATAATTGTTACTCACAGCAAAGAAAATGAAGAAGAGATTTTATCACTGGCATTTCTTATAAAGTACTGTATGTGCCAGATATCATACTGTTACAGTTTTATTTTTTTTCTTAATTATTCTTTTAAACACTCCTGACCAATAAACACATCAAATAAACCATTAAAGTTTCTATTTTGGCAATATTTGTGTGTATTGGTACAACGACTGGTCAGGAATGACAAACTGTGGTTTCCAGCAATTCACCTGTCACTAACCATTGCCTCACTCAAACAGTCACCTCTAACAAATTGCAGTGTAAAATAAAAAAGTGTTATTCTGTTTTCTTGAGCATTCAAGGAAAATGAAAATTGGTCCAAGAAACCACAGACTGTAAAATTGCAGTTTTCATGCAACCAACTAAAGCAAATCATTTTTGGCTCAGAAAATCTGAGCCAGGAATCAAGATTCCACTGTTATTTCCTAGGTGCCAAGAACCTGTCTTCCATTTCACTTTGTGCTTCAGAAGAGCACAACTTGCCTTTGATATTTAATACCCTGGCACATCTATCTTTAAAACATTTTTAATTATTTCAAATTAATAACATTTGCCTGTTCTGATGCAAAACAAATACATTGAACCAAGATTCAGGATCTTCCTTAGGTATGAGCATCTTAACATTCTGATTCAGAAATGTTCTATGAAGACGTTCATCTCTGATGGATCCTAAACCATACAGGGCTAACTTGACAGGACCCTTCTGCATCAAGATGGGTGACACAGTGATGTCGTCAATTGATGGAGCTCGACCAAAGTAATTGACAAACCCACACACACTGAGCAAGTCAAGGGCGCAAAGGTTCCCATCCTACAGAAGAAAAAATTATAATTATAATCTGCAATAATTATATCTGAACTGTTATCTATTTTAACATGATTGCATTTCCTTCCATCCCAGACTGGTAACATGCACTACCCTGGCAATAAAATTATTTTCAACCCAGCTATGATATCTGAATTGCACGATAAGAACAGGAATGAATGCTCTGTGACCTCAATAGCCAATTTTTATACAAGGTGGATCATATAGGCCTGTAATAGTGTCTTGGAGTACAAAAAAACATGTATAAGAACTTAGATTTTTCCAACTTAGCCTAAAGAAATGGTATTTAGTGGAATTTAAGATTACTTACTTGGATAGGGGCACTAGCGATCAGCACAGGTAACTACTAAAGGGCATATTTGATATGGAATATATTGCTGTATTAAATAATTACCCAGGATACAGTTTACATGATAGCCATACAGCAAATTTATCTTATTAAAGTATAGCATGAACCTATTTTTTTTCATGTGTTTTCAACTGTGCCTTCATTTTTGTAAAATACAAACCAATTGAAACTTTTAGGCTAAATAGGTTCTTAAGCATTTCAGCATAACTGGTTCTTAAATTTTAGGTTCTTAAATGCTGGTTTTTCCTGTAGTAGGCATGAACATGTTAATGTGATTATTTCTCACCCCAGCAGGATCATCATGATTGCCATGAATGGAAAACACTGGAATGGAGATGTTGTAGTTAGGATCCTCGTAATTTACCACAGGAAACCTGAGAAATGATGAAAAATACCAGAATTACATTACACATTGCTGTTTTGGTATTTTAAACTTGGACACAGAGAGCATTCATGAGTCATGAAAAGACCAGCATAAATTTAACCCATTTATGGTGTGAAATCTACATTAGTTTCGTATTAATTGTTATATCAGCAACTGGTATAGTTGGATGGATGCATGGTCTTGTCGTTGGTGAGACATTATTGCCATTAATGTGACTGCGTGATGCAGTTAGGCCATTAATGTGTTACTAGTGATACGACTGTGTGTCACTGCATTATGCAGTTTGTACGTCTAACCCACATGAAAAAACCCTTGCTCGCTATCGAGTCTCCTGTAGCTCAGTGGTTTAAGAGCATCCGTTCTAGAACTCAGAGGGTCGTGGGTTCGAATCCCATCTAGGGCTCAGATTTTTTTATGAGTCTCTGTCTGGTCGATTCATCTCAAAATGTTGCAACATTGCACAGTGTAGCAAATTATACTAAAGAAGTCACCAAGGGAGAGAGCAGAAATGAGAATAAACACACAGCCTGGAAGCTGTACATCCTCTGCCCTCTCCCCATTCTCCTCAGCTCTTGAACCTGCATTTTCTTTGAACTTTCTTGAAGCTTTTAATCTTATTACCTGCAGTTGGAAAAGTTCACAGACTGATCACTGAGAAATTCTAACTGACAAGGCTTATCACCCAGGCAATATTTTCTGAACAGTGCCATGGTCCCGTGCAAGGTTTTCCGAGATGGTTTGTTTTCATGAAAGAGGTCTCCTCCAAGTAGAATAAAATCCACCTATTTATGAAAAAAGAAAATATAAAATGGCATTTTAAAACAATGAAGGATGTGATCAAACTAATTTATAATAAACTTTCCTTACAATTATCCTACAATTTCAGCCCTATTAGGCGGTGGCCTAATGGTTAGTGCCCTGGACTCTGGATCGAGCCGTCCAGGTTCTAGCTCTGGCCAGGGTCATTGTGTTGTGTTCTTAAGCAAGACACTTTACTCTCATAGTGTATAAACAGGTACTGGTGAAATAACACTGGCGGGTAACCCTGTAATGGACTAGCATCCCATCCTTACAATACCAACACATTGTCCAACTGGTAGTAAGGTAAAGGTAAAGTCTGCATACGAGCCAAGTGGCCCATCAGGCCAGAGCTTATCCTGGTTTCCATAGCATGACCAGGAGTATTTCTACTCCGATCCCCTTTGGATGGGATGTTAGTCCATCGCAGGGTTACCCCCAGCAGTTAATTTGCCAGTACCCATTTATACACCTTGGTGGAGAGAGGCACCATGAGAATTAAGTGTCTTGCCCGAGAACACAATGTAGGGCCCGGCCAGGGCTCCAACCCAGACTGACCAATCCAGAGTCCAATGCATTACACCACTACATCTTCCAACCAACTGGTAAGTGATGACAAAATTATAAATCTCGGGTATACCTTCTGGATGTACCACCATGGACTGTTTGGCAAAATTGAGAGCGTGAAATATTCAGGACCTCCCACCAACACCCACCAACACCCCCCCCCCCCCCCCCCCCCCATTTACCTGGGATTGGCATACTTGATGCAGCAAATTACTTGCGAAAGTACATCTCATATTTTTTTCGCATAAACGTAAAAGCCGCAAGGACTTTGGAATTAAGCTGCTTCGTACGTACTTCTCAGAAAACTTTTGCTGATCAAATAAATAATTTGCACAAACTCACGTTCTTGTCTTTAGCTATTTGCAGTATTTCCTCGAATGTAACCAGTGAATCGTTCCCTCGGACCTGATCTTTTTCCATGTACCCAAGATGGCAGTCTGTTGCTAAAAAAAACGCAATAACATACAATGATTATAACTATACCGAGCTTGAACTACTCCTAAAAGTAACCCTAGCTATGACGGATATATTCATGACAACTAAAATGGGCAAGGGTGCCAGCAAAGGACTACGATATACTCACCAACAAGAATAGTCATAGTATTTACAGCATCTTCCTCCCCTTGTCTGCGAATAAAGCAAAACATAAATAAGTAATTTGGGCCAACAAAATGTCGAAAACCAAAAAATTCTGCAAAAGCTCTTACTGGACCGCCATCTTGAATTCCCGCGATTTTGTGGAAGTCCGCTGACCAATGGTCCCAATGGTTGTGGCTGTCTTCGGTGTATCTTCGTTTTTTCGTGTTTAGCAGCATTAGTAAATAGATTTGAATACCTGAATAAACTTTATAAGGGTGAAAAAAGATTCGCAGACAGTCATAGAAATAAGGCCATCTATATTTCGCTTCAGTCATGAAATTATCCGCCGAAATCCATTCTATCGCCCAAAAGACGTCAAGACTTCGGAAGGCGTCGCCACCACTTCGGATTGTTTCGTCACCGTTGCCATTGGCTAACAAATTGAACAAACTTCGTTGGGGGCCCCCTAAACAGCACATGCCTGCAGTAGCAAGCGCCATTGTGAATTTTGAGTGTCATTTGCCTTTGACTCTTTTTCCGTTGCTTAAAACGGCTGTTTTTGCACTTGGAACTATTTGATCGGCGGTCTGGCATCATCTACAGGAACTCCTGAAGCAAACAACAATTAATTTAGCCCTAAATGACCGGAGAAGTGTGCAGTTTCAGGACCATTCCCACAAATCACTTTTCGGCGTAAGGTGGCTTGAAAGCAACTCTCCATGTTGAATATAAGCTGACGACGGAGATGTAATGGTCCGGTGATCCTTCGGGTTCATCTAATCGGAGATTTTATAATCATGAGCGGCAGACCCAGAACAACGTCGCTTGCTGAATCTAAGTCACATCCGCCGAATTTTGGAGGAGTAAAAATAAGTCGTAAGTATACACTTCACATCATCCATCCTGATATTTAAGGTTTGGGGGTAGAAAACCACTAGTATTCCATCCTGGAAAAGTGTAATAAAATTCTTTGGGGTAAATTTGTTTTTGCTGTTCTTGTTGTAGGCGATAAAGATGGAAGCAAAGTCACAACTGTCGTGGCAACTACAGGTTCACTGCCTGATCGGACGCAAGAGATCAGTTACACTGACACAAAAGTTATTGGGAATGGCTCTTTCGGAGTTGTGTATCAAGCAAGGATGTGCGATTCCACTGAGCTTGTAGCGATAAAGAAAGTATTACAAGACAAACGATTTAAGGTAAATATACTTCGTTTGCTACCTTTCTACCACAGGATATATATAAGAATCAATATTTCTTACGTATTCGTCATCATAAAATGCCGAAATTCACCTCGATTATAGCAACATTTTTTTTTACTTTCAGAATCGTGAGTTGCAAATCATGAGAAAATTGGACCACTGTAATATCGTCAGGTTGCGATGGTTCTTTTATTCCAGTGGAGAGAAGGTTAGTAACTTCATTTTTAATATTGTGCAAGACATACGTGTTTTTTCAGGCGAGATATCCATGGTTGAATATCTCGGTGTTTTGCATCAGTGAAATGTAACCTGGTCGTCGCCGGTTATATCGTGTCGTTTGCTGTACATGCCGCCTACGTGGGAGTAAGACCCTGATTGCTTAAAATCACTAAAACTAGCATTCTATTCACATTAGTTTCAACATATTATAAATCTGGACAACGGACCATACTATTGTGTTAAAGACACGAAGGCACAATCGAACAAAGCGTCGTTTAAAATTTCTTTCGTTTTCAACTTGTACACTCCCTCGAGGCGAAAACAAGTTTGCTTTTTTAAACCACACTTTCTTCACCACAAAGACACGAATAAGCAAGTTTTCAATTTTTCGTCGGTACCTAAATCCGTTTTTTACGATTTTTTACCTCATATTTTATGGAATAAACTATTTACTTTTTTATCATACCGGCTTCTTCCATCGTGTCCTTGCTTGACAAAATTTTTTTGAAGCGTGATCGGGTGTAAAGACACCGTTTTGCCGGAAAAAAAATCATCACCTCCACAACTGTATTCCGGCTCCCGGCTACCTGTTTATAACTTTGTCACGGATGGGTTTGCAATTATATTTCCTTTACAACAACTGTTTGATTGAATATTAATTTAAAGGTTTGTGAAAAAAGTCCTTTGGCGTCAGACCTGTGTAGTTTTCGTTCATATTTATTTTAATGTTTCACGGTCTGTTCGCTGTTCAGTACCGTCTATTTTCATTAACTTTCGAGAAGATAAAAAAATCTAATTTAAATCTTTTCACTGAAAAAGGATCAGGTAGAGAGAAAACTTTAAATTTGGTTTAAATTTAACTTAATATTAAAGTGTTGACGTTGTAGTTCACTCTGATGCACATTTTAATCAAGCCAAATTTCATGGTCTTTGTACCAATTTTTTTTATCTAAGAACAGGAACAACAGGCTTTTTTTCTGTTTTTTTTTTAGTCAAACTCGTTTGTGTAGATGTTATTCTAAGGTTAGTTAAAAAGTATTCAGTTAAAAAATGAATATGAAATGAATTTTTTATTTACTAAAATATAAATTCATTTTAAAAGTGAGTCTGAATTTAAATATCTTGTAGGCCATCAACATCATTTTGTCCACTGGGTCTTCCAGCAAAGTTTAACCCAAGCTAAAACATATTTTGCTGTATTGGCAGAAACTTGTACAAGAATGTTCCTGTTAACATGAAAATTACAGTGAAGAAAAAAACAACAGAATGTCATTCAGAAATGACTGCAGACCGTCAAATGTGTCACATTGCATTAACTTGCACCAGTTCCTTAACAAAAATAACAGTCATGACCAAACAAGTCTTCTTTAAGATGCTCAATGGTTTTTTATTGGTTACTGTATTTTGGCAGTAAAATAATGTTTATAGTGCCAGGAGCATGCACTTAGCTTCGAAAAAGAAAGAAGAAAAACCTTCATTTTTTAAGATGGTGGCCCACTAAGATACTTGACAGCTAATATTTCACTGAGGAGAGCACTATAAGAAGTTTAATCAGTTTTGGGTTAAATGTTGTTCTTGTATCATATTTCAACTTGATATTTAAGGTTAGACAAAGCTTGTCGCAGAGTTTTTACTCATTTATAAACTCCAGTTGGTACTTTTTCTGTCCTAACATGCAAACCCACAAATTGGCTTTGCAAGTATTTTAACAGTATTTTTTTTTTGTCTTATGGACCCTTGTGGATGTATTCGAAAATCTTTTTGGTGATAGGTACACTTAAGCCATATCTGATGTAACTATCATCACTCGAGCAGCTGCTGACTTTGTCTGGAGTTCTAGTCAGTCATGAATAATTCCTTAGACAGTTGCCTACATACAGCTCACTCACAGGTTGTAGTAGTAGTAGTAGTAGGCATCCATCAATCTCAGGGGATTATGGAGTTGTGCCCTGGATCTCTGTCCGGGAACAGCGTCTGTTGTGACTGTGGAGTTCATTACTGGAGTGACAGTCCCTGCTGCAGTGGGTGCAGGTGAAAGATGAGGCAGGTCTCTCTGCTGGAGTCGTTTCTCCCCAGCTTGCTCCCTAGTTCTCATTTCTTCTAAGCTTGCTGCATCAGCATGCATCATGCATGTGTAATGTAGCAATTCACATTCTTGACAATTTACATCTTGCAGGAGTGAGATTAAACTGATAATGATATTTATTGGTGGCAATCCGATTATTTCCAATGATTGATTATGAAATCTTGACAGATTATCTACAGTAGTGGTAACTGGTTCTATGCTGTTAACAAATTAATGACTTGATAAACGTTGCATCACAACAATAATCAATGTATTCAAGAACACGCTTAATACTTGAATATTCAATAATAAAATAGTATTGTAGTCCCATCCTATCACACCTGAACAAGTCTCCACAATTTCCTAATGAGTCAACCTTTCTAACTCTAATATACGGGTCACAGGTTAAGGTAGCGGTATTCAGTGTGCCGTGTAAGTAATGATTTGGAATGTTTGTTGCTCTGTTAGTGTAAGCAGTAGTGAGAGATGAACATAAAAGTACAAGAACCACTTTTGTTTGATATCTAACAAAAACTGTTATCCGAAATTACACTTGTAGTACCTGGTTTAAAAAACATAATTAAAGGGTAATTTGTCACTTCATTTTAACTAAGCTGGTTTTACCTCAGCCATTTTGAAATTAAACTAGTTAAGTTAACTGCTTATGTTTCAACTGATCTATTGTGTCCGATTTTCAAATTTCCCACTTAAACACAGTTAGTTGAAGTACATTTTAAGCCTGTGGGAAATTTTCCAAATTTTTCTAAATTGTTGTTGTTTCTTCCCTGGTTGTTGTTGTGATTTTATCAAACCACTAAGGTTTTCAACAGACATCTTTTGTAGTCAGGGTTATTCCAGATTCACCACAACAACTGCCATATCTGTTTGGTTATTATGCTTTTGTTGTCATTAAAAATTTTGGATGTAAGATATGGATATATTTGTAGCAAATGCATTAATTAGTTTATACCTGTATAATAGAGAGAAATGCAATATTATTAATGGAGGAATTATTGGTAAGAAGTTATCTTGATTGAGCAATTTTGTTGTGGTAAACCAGTGCTCTCTTCACCAGCTGGTAAATTGCAAAATTTTTCCACCTGTAAACAGCTTAGTGAAGATTTGACATTTGCATTTGCAAGACTTAGTTTTAACTTTGTGACACTTTTAAGACACTGGTTCCACCCACATCCACTCCACTGGTGTCAAGAATGAACTAACTAAATAAATAAAATCACATTATATTTGCCAAGTACTTGACATTGATCATGAAAAGTTAAACTGTTCTCAGATATTTTAAGCCACTTGCATACAAACAGATGTATCAAATGAATAAATGAAGTAATGCCTCATTTTCTTTAATTTATTTTTCAGAAAGAAGAAATCTATTTAAATCTGGTTCTTGATTTTGTTCCGGAGACAGTTTATAGAGTAGCAAGACACTACAGTAAGGCAAAGCAAACCATTCCCATATTGTATATTAAGGTAAGTGAGCCAGAGCTGCCTTAAAGTAATGTGATGGTGTTTCTTTTAATACTAGTTCAACATTTGGTAATTTTATGTTCAAACCTGAATGCCCATTTTTGTGAAAGTTTAAAATTTAAAGCTCTGCATTGCATAGCACTTACTGTTTGTGGTTTGTGTGTTCTGTTTCTGGTGAGATTAAATTTTGAAATTGATTGTATTGCAGCAATCACCAACACAAAAACGAACATTTAAGGTGCAGTTTAGATATAAATAAATTTAGCCTTAAAGTTACAAGGAATATTCAAGAGAAGCTGTTAAAATAACAGTGTATTTTTTAACACAAGATGAGCTCAAGGAAAACTGTAATGTCAAAGCACGGCAGTGAACTGATTGGTGCAGAAAAACTTGTTGTATCAGGATGAGCTGTCTGCTACTGTTTGATGATTTACCTGTGAACTTTAACCTCTGACCTTTTTTATGGTATTTTTATCATCAGCTCTACATGTATCAAATGTTTCGTTCCCTGGCTTACATCCACTCTGTTGGCATATGCCACCGTGACATAAAACCACAGAATTTACTGCTTGATCCAGAAACAGCCGTACTGAAGTTATGTGATTTTGGCAGGTAAGACTTAGATGGTTAAGACATGATGTACATGTAACTTCAGAGCTATATTATTTTAGTTTTGATTAGTTGTACTTAAAGTGCACCTAACCCCTAATTTTTTCTACTTATTTTCAAAAAGAATGCATAATTTGATGAAGATTTAAAAAAATTATGCGAATCCATTAAATCCCAGCGAATTTATGGAGGTTTGAAGTTTGGATTTTCTGGTTCATGACCGCGCGTGAGGAGATCTGGAACCCAATGTTGTTGTGACGTCAGCGGGGGAACCAAATTCTCAGCTTTTGTGCCGATGGTGCGACAAATCTGCAGTTCGTGAAATTTCTCGCTTCAAAACTTCTTAGTTCGAAAATCAGCCACAGAAATAATCTAAGGCCTTCAAAAGATGTCATCAGACAACTCGGACTCGGAGTATTGGATTCCCCAGCCAACGTCACAACCTTACTAAGGCCCAGTTTCCCTTGGGACTCGGCGGTGAACCAAAGTGGCGTGAATTTTGCGAAGTTTGAAAATTCACAAAAAATCGAAGACTAGTCGTATGATGATAATTTTTTCACTGTTGTAATCAGGAGCACAAGGAGTTTTTGGGGGGCTAAAAAAATATTTGGGATTAGGTGCAATTTAAAGTAAACAAATAGTTCAGCATGGCCTTGTTTCACCTTCTGTTTTTACAACTATTTTGCAAATAATGCAAAATAGAAGTATAGTAGGCAAACAAATTCACTCACACGACCTTGGGTCGTAAATTTCCCAAGGAATAATTTGCTGCTTTGGATTTGGTTGTGTAATGAATATATCACTCAAAGGAAATACGAACTCGTAAAAAAAGCATTTTTCGACATGACATAATGAGGGAAATTTTTGTGTATTATCATAGCCAGCCGAGACTCGCACAAACGTCAGACGTTTCATCCGTTTCATGTCCTCGCTATACTGACTTTAATTGATCACAGAAGAGTACGCTTGTTGCAAGGTCTACCACTGTTAACGTTTTAAATACTGTACCACGCAGTGCCGTTATGGTGAAAAAAGTAGATGTTTACTTGCCAGAAGCAAAGCAAAGAACTTTGAGCAATTGTAAACAAAGTGCGTATCAATATTGGACAGATGCGGACTTTATCAATGGACAAGTTCAGGTTCATTTCAATTGTCACGTATTCTTATCCAAATTTTTCACTGTTTCTGCTTATACTGCTGCTCATACTATAACAAATTAGTATCACCCAACTAGTGGACTAATGCAAATCCTGCATTTTGATTGGCTACGCTACTAGAGGACTATTAGCAATAGTCATTGAGTAGTGAAATTCGTGACGCTCTCTTTCATTTTATTCCCAAATAAATCTTCTTCAACTTGCATTTGCTAACTTTATCATTGCTTTTTCTGTCTGACTAGTTCGGTGGGATTAAAACAATTAGACCCTTTGCCCTCAAGGGCTACGGGTCTAATTGTTAAATAGTCTTGTCTCAAGAGACCCTTGATTGGGTCACTTTCCAATCATTTTGATTACAATTGCTGGCCAAATATTGTTACTGGTTTCTAATGACAGCCCTGGCTCAGTTAGTGAAATTCAGTGTTTGTTTTGTTTCAGTGCCAAGGTGTTAGTGAAAGGAGAGCCAAATGTTTCCTACATATGTTCAAGATATTACCGTGCACCAGAACTCATCTTTGGAGCAACTGATTACACGCCCGATATTGGTAAGTGAACTCCACAATAAATCCTCTATCTTTTCTTGTTGTCAAGACAGTGTTATTAAATTTCCTTGAGTAGATCTAGACATTGCACCCTTACATGTACTTCATATACCTGTACAAGTGCACTGTAGTTAAGTAGTTCTTTTGCTAGTAGTCAATTTTAATAGAGCATGGTCAAGATACAGTGATAATGGTAATTCAAGAAAATAAATGACTAGTTCCATTAGGGTTAAAGTTGCATTGCAGATAAAGGTTTTTTTTTCAGTAGATAGCCAATGTTAAATTTGTTGTTTTTTATTTAGATGTCTGGTCTGCTGGCTGTGTATTGGCAGAACTTCTCCTAGGACAGCCCATCTTTCCTGGGGCCAGTGGCGTTGATCAGCTTGTCGAAATAATTAAAGTCTTAGGTACTCCAACAAGGGAACAGATCAAGGAAATGAACCCACACTACACAGAGTTTAAATTTCCACAGATTAAACCTCATCCATGGAGCAAGGTAGAACTAAACATTTTCAGTTTAAACATTGAACCTATCCTGAATATAGCATGAAGATATACTGTATGTATTTGTATTGTATTTTGTCCTCCACTTCTAATGTTGCTTTTGTGAATGAGGTAAAATTAGTGTTCTGAGTTGAACCTGTAACCCCTGTTGCCACCTTGTTACCGATACATCTGTACAGTGAAATTCAGTAGTTGATGAAAACATGATAATTGAGATCCCTTTTACATCAATGCAGTATCCTTCAGCTGGTGATATACTATCTTTATTGTCATCATTGTTTGCTGTTATCTTACAAGTTCCAATCTTTGTTTTACTGGGTAAAGTTCTTGATCATTTTCAACTGTCCCAGAGTATACATATATGAACAGGAAATAACATCAGTGCATTGCTCTTCTCTCAAATAACACGTGGTAGAGCTGTACTGTGGGGCCACTTTTTGATAAAGGACATGTCAGATTTTGTGTTAGAGGTCTTAACAAATAGCTTTCAGAACTTTGGGAATTCTGAACAAGGACGACAAATTTTCAATTACAGGTGTTCAGACCCAAGACTCCACCAGAAGCAATTAACCTGTGTAGTAGATTACTGGAGTATACGCCGTCAACAAGGCTCATACCTGTGGAATCCTGTGCACACTGTTTCTTTGACGAACTCCGTGATCCAAGTACGAAACTTCCAAATGGACGTGATCTTCCCCCACTTTTTAATTTCACACCACAAGGTAATGTGTTTCAATAAATACCATGTTGATGTTTTTGTTTAGTTGACTATTCTTATCCCATTTCTTGTTTTGGAAAATATACTACTGTACATCGTCATCTATTGTTCTGGTTTTCACTATTTGACATCAGGGGATTCTGTGGTTTTGTAGCTTTAGTCATAACTGTAAAGATTTCTGGAGAAATTTTTTATTTAGTTTTGTCTTACCCTTGTGATAAGATGTGATATTTTTTTTTTTCATTTTACAAGTTGGCAAGTTATTTGGTTTGGTTAGGTCTTGATTTAAGAGATGAGTGTTCATAGTCAATTGTGCAAATTTGATACTCCTTGGCAAAATATCATATTTTTTATCATATTTATTGCAATGATGGGAAGTGAACTCTGATGTTAGGGAGGCACAATCGATCAAGCATGCATCCATCTAAGCACTCTACCTTTATTGAACCTTCCCCACTGTGGCCAGTTAATGCTGCCCCAGTGCTACTGTTGTAGAGGGGTCTGATCAAGATTTAAGGACATTG
Organism: Meandrina meandrites; assembly: GCA_963693305.1. Classification (NCBI taxonomy): domain Eukaryota; kingdom Metazoa; phylum Cnidaria; class Anthozoa; order Scleractinia; family Meandrinidae; genus Meandrina; species Meandrina meandrites. The sequence goes on along the minus strand of OY855911.1, from coordinate 32,532,808 downwards.
GTTAATTTGTACCGTATTCCTAAGTTCACTTCTGCATTTCTTAACTCTGCTCAGAATGTGAGCTTGTTCTTGTGATGGTGGGTTCTGCATTTCTGCCCTCTTTGGCTTGTGATAAGCCTTGGGTTGTTCCCTCAGCAGTCAATCTCCATTTGTTTAATATGATGTTTTGTGATCTTTCTTTGCAGAGCTCTCAGTCAAACCATCTCTCAATTCATCCCTTATCCCTCCTCATGTGCAGAGGAATTCTGGAGGGGCTGGCACCAGTGGCTCAGGGACCTCATCAAGTACTGGTCCTGCAGTTGTTGATGGAGCAGTGGCTTCAGTTTCCACACCAGGCTCCTGAATGAGAACTGACAATTATAATTAATATAAACTTTCTGTCCATAGAGCCTGCACTGGAATTAATCATTGTAAAAAAGAGCACAATTGTTTTGGGTTTTTTTTTTGTAAATAGCATTGAAATCAAGTTGATATGGAGATGTTTGTGTGTATTTTCAGAGTACACAGGGTTGCCATTCTGTTCGAAGTCTTAAGTTTTACTTTCTGAAACTCGTGTACAAAACCATGCCCAAGCAACTACTGTTGACCAGACAAAAGTACAGTATTTAAAGGCATTTGCAAGTAAAGCCAGCGATAAAAACTAAAAATGAACTTACATGCAGTATCATTGTGCTATTTATTTCACAAAGAATTTTAGGTACACTTTCTTACATTTTTCAGGTTCTTTTTAGGTGGGGCTCGCTTTGCTTGTATATGCCATTAAAGTTTGTGCTCTGTTTTTAGGAATGTAAAAGGTGCTGTTTTATTTTGCAATGTATATGAATTCTTCCAAAACAAGAAATTTTTAAGGACACTGCACTGCAAATGTGCATTTCAACAATGTTAATACACTTTTGTACCAAATAGCGAGGCACCATAAATAAGTGATGGTAATCATTTGCAGGGGATTAAAATTTGAACGAATCCTATTAGGCGTCAACGTGGTACTGAACACTGTATTTATACTGACAGTACCATAATTAATATTTAAATAATGTAAAATACGTTTCTCATACCTTGTGCCGAAGGCCATTTCCCCGCATGGCTGTAGAAAGAGCTCCATTTGTCGCATTTGAGTCTGTATAAAATTTTATGGGCTTGTAAATTTAAGCAATTTTATGTTTTCTTCTTTTATGTGTAAAATTTATAATCTACTCTTGTACACATTCTTGTGAGTATTCTGTCAAGATAAAATATGAAAGTATTGCTGTCAAGATTGAATCGGTTCTACGTTGCATTAATATTAATTTTATTGTCATCATCATCATCATCATCTCTGGGAGAAAGTCAGAGCTTCTCTCAGCAGGATGAAAAACAAGCTGTTGTGAAACATTCCCTTGTATTGATAAGTCTTTTATAATTTATGCATCACTCAATTCCAGCAGTGCCCATCTCGCCCCCCCCCCCCCCCCCCCCCCCGGGCTAACCCCCAGGCATTAGCAATTCTTGAAAAAAAAAAAAAAATGGCAAATTCCCCGGGGTGGGGATGAAGGAACCGGGCAAATGCCCCGCTCCCCGGGTTGATTGTTTTCAATCTCTCGATAGGTGATATAAGAATATAATACAAGTTGTTGCTTCTTAGCAATGAAGAAATATCTAAAATTGAGAAAATATACCTTTAAAAACATCCACGAGCTTCTCTAGTCCTTCATGGACTAGCTAATCTGCAATGTAGTCCACGTCTTGGCCTATAAACGCCTCCATCACGACTACGTGACTCACTCCACGGCTTTGAAACCACGCGTCAAATGCCCGGGGGTGAACCCGAGGTACGCAAATGCCCCACCCCCGGGACGGACAACATTTGGAAATGCCCCGGGGGGGGGGGGGATGGGCACTGCTGGAATTGACTGATGCATTACGTTTTTGGCTGCGCAGTTAATCTCGTTCCCAGAGCCCGCGTTTCCCTTATCCAGCGGAAAGGGAACTGTAAATGCTTTATGTACGACGACGAGGAGACATCAACTCTGACATAAAAAGTGATGAAACGGAGTCGATGGCGGTCTTGACCGAACTGACACGAAAACAAATGGCCCTTGCGTCACACCAATGCGCAATCAAACTTGAGGGTGAAATATTGGTTGAAGAAATACCGTCGCTTCAGCCCCACTTAACACTACCCCCCACTTACCGATTTTATGCTACCCGTTCCCAGGCCCTTGCGCTCGCTCGAGAGAAGAGGAGATCGCCTAGAGACCAAAGCTAGGACCATAGCTTGGACTAACTGTGAACATGTGACACATAAACATGACCTAATTGGGTGTTAAACGTGGCAAACATTTGAAGTTTAGCAGACCGTTACTTGAACCTGCTTGAACTATCGCACTCAAAATTTTCACCACAAACAAGTACGGATGAAACTTTACACTAGAAGTGAACTTAGTCTCTCGAAAGGCCTATGCATATCAACACGGTTCAGGATCAATTTCTCTGAAGAAGTCTTCTATATCCAATTCCGCCATTTCGACATGACTGAAATCGGCCCTTTTTGCGTGAAAGTTGCCGTTACGTTCTGCCAAACTTCAAACTTCATAAATTTGATCATGTTTTGGAGTCAAGTGTTCACGCGTGCAAGCGATGGTAATTTTGCATCAAAAAACCCAGGGGCAGTAAGTCAGGGCAAAACGAAGTGCCGGGCAGAAATCGAACCGCCGAAAGTTTTCTATAAAAGTGATAAAAGCCCCTAGGAAACGAGTCTTTCCAGACCACTTAGCCTGCGTAGCTGGCGGGATTTGGGGAGCGAGTGCGTATGCTAGCGCGGAAGCACTCGCTCCCCAAATGCCGCCAGCTACGCAGGCTAAGAAACGCAACAAACTTATTGATCCGCATTTTTTTCCAATTTTTTTGTACAGGGTTCTGCGAGAGTGCTCACTAGAGTGGAGCTTATATCCAGGGGGTGAAAGTGGGGCTTATAATACGACGAATTTCTTTATCTACAGGTAGTTGGGCCTTTTCCGCGGGGGAGGGTATAGGCGATGAATTTCTCGGTCTATAGATAGTTGGGCCTTTTAAGGGGGGGGGGGGGGGAGGGGAAGGGGAGGGGGGCTTATAAGCGGGATTTTAAGGCATTCCTCCGTGGACCTTCATTCATCCAATACCAAGCCAAACAAGCTGTGACAAAAAGCCTAAATCCAGACCGTTTGAGATTAACTTCTTTGTTGAAAAATGAAATTAACTGGTTTTAATAGGTTGTAATATAGCGAGACCTTGGCAAAACGAAATCGTTTATACTTTGTATTTCTGACTGCCCGGGTGCATTTCGCTGTGTGTTCAAAGCAGCGGCCTCTTAAAGAGTTATTTTGTTTTTGTCCGTATTTTACGAGTCCTGACGGTACTTCAATTTTAATAATCGAAATGGCTTCTAAAACACCTTTTTGCACAGGGTAGAATCGATTTGACAGCTAAAAAACACCTTATTGTTTCTTCAAAAAAGTCAGCACGCATTTTTCTATTTTTACCACAAATTTCTAAAACAATTGAAATGACGTATTAATAATTTTAAAAATTCTTGCTTTTCTCGCGCCATTTGTCGAATACTCATTATTCAATGCACAAAAATCTTCCTGAAATATTCAGATTGATCAAAGCGCATTTATCGCAGCTGAAATGAATTTTAATCGACTACGTAAGAAGCCTCAAAGGATCATTTTGGTGTTGGCCACAGTTGCGTGCGAACCCTCGTCTTAATTCCTCGATGTGCTCCTTCTTCGGTTCGGTAAGTCCATGTTTTCTTTCCTATCTGGTTCGTGTCGTTTTTTCGTCTAGTTGTTGTAGCTTTTCGTGTCGTTTAGCATTCGTTTCAATTTTGGCCGTTTAACGGTTTACAACCCCTATAAATATAACCTTGATATAACATAGCCGTAATCACTTGGTATACCATCCAATACAGTAAATATGTCAAATAAAACTGCCTAAGCTCTCTACTTTTTGAAGTCGCAAAAAGTTTCTCTTGCACGATTCTCTTTGCCGAGAAACAAACTCTTGTGCTACGTCAGTTATACAAACACTGTCTGTTGAGGCCCATTGCAAATTATTTTCCGCTGTTTTAAATAACCGATTACTTAACCACCTCCAAGACCACGATTTAATACATCCCTCTCAAATTGGTTTCCTCAAAGGTTCCCGAACATCTGATCACATCTTCTCGCTAAAAACACTTATTGACAAATATGTGACTCATACAAACAAGGGAAAGTTATTCTGCTGCTTTAAAGATTTTCAAAAAGCTTTCGATTCTATTTGGCATGATGGTTTGCTACACAAATTATTATACAAAAACATAGGCGGACAATTTTATCATTTAATTTCTGATATGTATTTAAAGACTAAATGCGCTGTCAAAAACGGCAACAAGAGAAGTTCCTTCTTCGATTACAACAGAGGAGTACGACAAGGGTGTATTCTTTCTCCTACATTGTTCAATTTATATCTAGATGAATTTCCACGCTTGCTAGAATCTTCACGTGACACAGATTCAATTACTTTACCAAACGGACTCCCTCTTAACTGTTTATTTTATGCAGATGATCTAAGAGGCCCTGCCAGGGGGGTGTCCCAGGTCGCTTGTCGGAATTTTAAAATGTCTCGTGTCGGGCGTTTTGTCAAGGCTACACAACGCTGTCGGAAATTTAGCGACATACATTTGTCTTCGTCAGTCGTTTGTCGCTATTTCGTTTCTTCTTCTTCTTCTTCTTCTTCCTGGGTGACTCACCTCCTTCAATTCTGAAGATTCGCTACTTTTTGGCCCATGTCGCTTGTCGGAATTTACCCGGCAGGGCCTCATCTAATCTTAATATCAAGAAGTGCCGCTGGTCTTCAAAAGCAACTGAATATCCTCCACAGTTATAGCGAGAAATGGTTACTAAAAATTAATCTTAAAAAGACAAAAATATTAATTTTTCAAAAACAAAATCGCAAATCAACACGTGATAAGTTCTCTTTCTTTTTAAACGGCATTCCAATTGACAAGGCCTCACAGTACAATTATCTTGGCATTACTTTCAACACAAATGGTAGTTTTGCTAATTCCAAAAAAGGTTTGGTTGAGAAAGCCAGAAGATCAATATTTGCTACTAAACGTTATCTTGACTTTAATAAATTGCCAATCAATACGTGTAATAAACTCTTTGATACTTTATTCCTTCCCATTCTTTTATACGGTTCTGAAATTTGGGGAGCTTATGACAATATGAACTTCAAAAAATGGGAAAATGACCCAGTAGAAAGACAACATACACAATTCTACAAATACTTTCTTGGCCTCAATAGAAGAGCACCTAATGTGGTAGCTCGTAATGAAACTGGACGTCTTCCCTTAAAGTTGAATATCTTATTAAGAATAATTAAATTTTGGATACACCTTGAATCTCTTCCAGAAAACAGTATTGCCAAACAATGCTTTAAAATCATTTCCAATCAATTGGCAAATGAAACAAAATCTTCTTTCATGTTAACGGTTAATGAAATTATTCATAATTATATAGACGTTCAAAAACAATCGCGTAAAAAAACAATCCAAAATAATATTATGCCCACAATTAAAAATAATTTACAAAAAATAAAATCTCAAATCTCAAACCATTTAAAAAGACACCAACTGGAGTTAATCCGCTCTAATAAAAAGTTATGTTTCTACTCTATATTTAAAACAGATATAAGCAAATCTGATTATTTAGAACAAATAAAGAACCTAAAGCATAGACGAGCTGTAGCTAAACTACGGTCAGGCAATCACAGTCTTAGAATCGAGTCTGGACGTCACTGTGTACCCAGTAAATTACCGGAATCTCTTAGGATTTGTCAACACTGCCGCTCTAACCAAATTGGGAACGAGAACCATTTCTTATTCCATTGTGATCGTTATAACACTATTAGACAACAAATAACAAATGACATTGTACTTAAATATCCGTCATTTGATCTTTTGAACGATACTGATAAAACTATATTCCTATTTAATAATGTTGATTCCTTCATTTGTAAGAAACTAGGTTATTTTGTATACGAAGCATTACATATAAGAGAAACGTGTAATCTTATCTAGTCTAATGTGATTAGTATTATTGTAATTTTACATATTTGTTATTAGAGTAATTTCGTATATTGTTATTTTTGGTAATACCATCTGTATATGGGAATACCAATAAATTTGTTGTTGTTGTTGTTGTTGCATTCAACACGCTAGGCTGCTATAGCCTGTTCGAGGCTCTCAGTCAGTAGGGCGGAACGTGGGCAAGCGCGAGCGAAGCGAGCGAAAGAAAATTGAGGGGGGTGTGGGGGTCTTGGAAAGGTGGGAAGGCGCCAGCACGGTTGGTAGCAGGATTTACAGCAAGCAGTCAGCAGATAGTTTGGACTTCCTAAACGAGCTTCTTCTCTGGTCCTGGAATCTTCGTCACCGCCGACAGGATGTCGTCGAAACACGATATCTTTAACAAAGCTGCCAAAACACTTAGCTGCCCGGGTAGCGTCCCAGTATCAACATCTTGGCAGTACGATGCTTCCAGAAGTTGAACTCTAAATCATAGTCGTCACCATTAACAGCTTTAACCAAGAGAGTCTCCATCTGGGCGTAGGAGTTGAAACTTTCCTGGTTTAATAAAGCACTTTTCAATCAAAGGCCTCATAATACACATTTTAAAGTGATCTTTGGCAGTACGGTAGGTACGTTGAGAACGCCTGCAAAAAATACTGTCGCCGCGCAGCTTTGCTGAGCCTTTAACTTCGTGTATATTTAACAATTATTCCACGAGCGTGCGTTGGATATGAGATGGTAGATAGCCAACGAGGGGCGTAGCGTCGAGTTGGCTATAACGATCCCATATCCAACAAGTGCGAGTGGAATAATTGTTTTATTAAAAACGCTCAAAAGAATTGCAATATTTGAGCTCCCCAGCTGTTATTTGTGGCTAATAGTATACGAACTCATATACCATTGCCTGTTAACCAATCAAAACGCAGGAATTGCAATATACCATTGCCAGTTTTTAATAAGCAGGAGTAGACGCGTTTTGTTACTGTCAAGTGGTAAAATTCATAAAATATCCAGTCATCTGGGGCCCTAAAAAAGCAACCCAAGCAAAAAAGTGTAGCCCTACCAGCCCCTCCCCTCCGCGGTCCCTCCTCTCAGCCGTTTACTCAGCCTTGCGTTTTATTCTAGCAGTTCAGTTTCATTAACAAGCCCCCCCACCCCCCCCCCCCCCTCCCCCCAGTATATAAAATCAAAGTATGAGCAAGAAAAGAAGGCGAATTAAAGGAATTAAAGTTATTTGCACGATCCCGTACCATATATGACGTATCTTCGATCTTCCTGCTTGTTTTCAAGTTAGCGCGGGCTCAAGGAAGATGGCGGATGGCCCAAAGCCAAAAGAGGACGAGAAAGAGGACACAACTTTGTTTGTTTTTGCGGTTTCTTCACAGCGTTTCACCGAGCTTTAACAGTGCAGCATTGAAATGGAAAAGTGGAACAAAAGGCGGACCTTAAGTGGAATGTAAAGTACTGATTTCGTGGTATCAAGATGGCAACAGACCCTTCACCGTTGTGCTGTTGTGAGTTCCGTAACATTCGTGGCCAAAGAACTCATATTCTTGCATTTTGTTGCGAATGTGATGAGCTGGATAACGCCGTAGACCAATGCCTTAAAGGAAACAGAGTTCCGAGGGAGAAGCTGAATGAAATTTCTATGGTTATTTCTGATCGCATTCGCATCCCTTGGTTCAATGGCGCCTTAAAACTGGAGTTCGATGCTCTTGTTCCTGTCCTATTCTTAGCAGTTTCTCTGAACTTTGCATGCTACAGTTTGGTCTTTACTGTGCTTGCACTAGTTTACGTGCCGGTGTTTATTCTCATTTATTATGTCTACGTGTTAAACCAGCGAAAAAAATCTTGGTTCTTTGTAAGTTGGGGTTTAACATCTCTTGTCGGTATCTTTAGTCTGTATCTCCTGCATGTTGCTCCCTTTTATTCGTATCTAAATTCTGCCTTAATTTCTACTGGTTTTGGTCTTGTTTTGTTGTTATACTTGCGTGTAATATTTTCAAGGAGCCTCCTTGATGCTTATGCCTTGATTTCTAAGCCACTCCCTCGAAACAATCCGAATATTGATTCCAGTTGTTACAAGGATCTAAACTGCTGCCTCTGTACTGAGGGACCCTTTATTAGAGCAAAGCACTGTAGGTAGGCTATGATGTGTTTATGCTGGTAAAACAAGGAGGTAATACCCAACTTGGAGAAAAAACTTTGGAGGGATTCCAGCCCGGGTCAAATGAGGACGAGAGTTGACCCTCGTGGGAGTTTTCATCAACTCTCATCAACTATCATTAACTTAAGCCAAATGAAAATGAGAGTTGTTGAGAGTCCATCAAGAGTGAGAGAAAGAAAAAGAAAACTCTCGTTGACTCTCGTGAAAAATTTGAGCAGGTTCAAAGTTGATGAGAGAGCACAAGAGTCAATGAGAGTGCATGAGAGTTTCGGGCCAAATGAGAGCGAGGATTTGAACTCTCATCAATTCTCATCTTCGTTTGGTCTGCGCTTTAGGTGCTCGCCCTCAAAGCTTGGCTTCTCTGAAATCTGTCTTTACCTTCCACCCCTCACCTCCATTTAAGAAAAATAGAAGACTTGAGAAACAAGAATATTTTTTCTTATATAACAGAATTGTCATGTTGTTCATAGATTGATGCAGAATAAATTCAGTGCTTAAAAAAATGTGAACTCTTTTTTATACTGGTAGGATTTGTGGCTTCTGTGTTCCAAGATCAGACCACCACTGTGTTTGGTAAGCAAAAAATATAACCGTCTGCATCTTTTTGTTTCCAGGTAGATGGGCCTATAACCGGGAGGCGGGAGGGTGGCTTATAAGTTGGTGGGGGGTAGGCTTATAACCAGAATTTTACATTATTTTAGATGGAAGAATTTAGTGTTCTCTGGCAGTTGTTGTTGTACAGTGACTGGCTTTTATATCATGCAAACGTAATGAACATGACCTGTAACTTAATACTTCAAAATAACAGGACAACAATGGCCAGGGGAGACCATCTTGAAATTGTCAGGTGCTTAGCATGTTTATTCAGGGTTTGCACAGTCTTGAAAGGTCCTTGAATTTTAGGGGGAGTCCTTGAAAAGTCCTTGAATTTCTGTGTAGGTCCTTGAAAAGTCCTTGAATTTTCTTCAGCTTTAAATGTTGTGGGGTCGAGAGCAAATTGCTTTGCATAGACTTTGATATTCTTTTCCTGTGTAAAGCAACTTCAAACACAGTAAGACCCGGGTGTAAATAAGCAGCTAATAAACAGAAAAGACTTTGTAAGTGAACTGATAAATGTAGAGAAGGAGATGGAGCAAACACTTGAAGCCTTAGAAACCTGTTATGTTTGACTGGGAATGTGCAATTATATATACCATCTGCAAAATTACATTCCTGGTAGGTTGTCCTTGAAAATTCAATTTGGTCCTTGAAAAGTCCTGGAAAAATGGTTGCAATTTTTTGTATGAACCCTGTCATCATGTTATAAAGTGTTTTCAATTAATTTTAAGAGACATTTATTTAACATTTGTTGTTATCATTTTTATGCAGGACAAACTGTTGCATCGGACAACACAATCACCGTGCATTCCTTGCGGCCATCATCATATTTATTGTCACAGGACTTTGGGGAGTCTATGTTTCATTTCTTTCCATTTGTACAACTCAGGACAATAGTATTCTTCATCTGGATTGCTCAAATGTCTATTCTGACCCCAGGTAAGTTTATAATCATTTCATGTCATATTAAAAGACTGCTGCATCTGGGATGTTCTTGATTTTAAAGTTATATCAGCCTTGGGAGGCATGCTGACCTAATGGTTAGTGTGCTGGACCCTGCATCAAATGGTCCAGGTTTGAGCCCTGGGCGGGGTCATTGCATTGTGTTCTTGGGTAAGATACTTTACTCTCACAGTGCCTCTTTCCACCCAGTTGTATATATATGTTGTGGTTTAAATTTGTCTTTGGTTTAAGTTTTTCAAACCTAGTTTGATTTTTACTTTCCTTTGTCTTATCGTTTGTCCCATCCAGAGGGGAGTAGAAATACTTCTAATCGCTTCATGCTCATGAAACTGGGATAAGCTCTGGCCTGATGGGCCACTTGGCTCAAATGAAGACTTTACCTTTTACCTATACCTATCAGTGTTGACCACTTGTTAAATAGACTTGAAGATTTTTTCTGTATTTGTCAATGAACTTAATGCTAGCATTGATTTTAAATCAGTCCATACTTGTGTTTATATTTGATTTGTTTTCTAAAATAATTTTATTTTTTATCCTAGCTTTTGTAAAACAGATCTCCATACAAATTGAACCCACAAGCTTGTATCTCTTGTACTTATTACGTTTTTTAAGTAAATCTCAACGGATATTGGATGGTTTGTAAAAAGTAAATGAAATTATTATTAATGTCAACTGATAAATAATATTATTAATAAATGTTTTTCAATGTGATTTCAGGTCTTCCATTGTGTTTGTGGCATCATGGTACACAATTATCTTCATTTTTGGAATGTCAGCACTCCTGTTGCATCAGCTGGTATTTGTCAGTTTTAACCTGACAGGTGATGAGTTTCGAAGATCTTCCAGAAAAAAGCCATTTTGGGAAGTGATGTGGAGACATCGCTACAACAGGGGATTCATTAGAAACTGGATTGAATTTCTTTTTCCTCAGGATGTTAAATCTATTGCAGAAGAAGTAGTTTAAGAGTGTTACACAATCAGCAGGCAAGACATGCCATGAAAATGAATAGTTTTTGGAATAACCTTATTTTTAATGGTCAACCTAATATTTTTATTGTCACGCCACCTTTTACTGCTAGCATGAGTTGACCTGTGAAGAAAAGAACAGATTTTTACAGGGAGAGACTGAAATTGAGCCTACCTAAAGCATTGAGAGATAAAGATTGAAAATACCTGCACAGCATATATACACTAAATGCTAAAATGAAAAAAAAAATGGTAAATTTCTATGCTGTTCTCATAATTGTTATACCAACTATCGGGTTCCCAAATCAAGTCCTCTGGGGCAAGTATCACATGCTTCAATCATTGTGATTAAGTAATAAAATCAGTGAACTCACAATGTTGGAGTGTGTGGTTGATCACTGTGATCTCCAATCGATACTTGCCCCCGAGGACTCAATTCAGGAATGCAACACCGACAATTCAGCAATGCTGCCTTCTTCAGGGTACAAAACATTGGTCTAACAATTGTGAGAACAGCATAGAAATTTACCATTTTTTTCATTTTAACATTTAGACTTGGACAGGAGTAAGAGTAAGAAATCAAGATTTGTTAGTCAGATGTGAGAAATTGGCCTGTATGTGTGAGAAATTGGCCTGCATGTGTGAGATTGATAGTTTGGATCCGCAGGCGTGAGACTCATGCATAATGCTCGAGAGTTGGTAGGTCAAAAATCTTCAAATTCATTTTTTTCCCTTTTCTCATTCAAATTCATTTTTCTCTTTCTCTTGAAAGCTTAAGTTTTGATAAGTTCTTCTTAACTGTATTCAAAATGTTGTAAACTAAGCTATGATTTCTTATTAGTAACTCCAGTTTGGCCATTGTTGCTTGAATCTTCAGTGGAAACCATCTTAAACACTTTATCATTCAACTTGAGCAGACATTATGCAAATTAAGTACAAATATCACATGATATTCGTACTCTAGGAGACTAGTTTTAACTCTTTCATTCCTCATGACTGTACTCAAGTGCCAGTAACAGTTGGTAGTCAGTTTGAGGAAAGAAACCTTTGGGTGATAAATCTCATAATTTACACATATTTTCAGATTTCAGTGTGTATTATCACTGTTTATTTTCACCTTTCATTTGTATTTTCATTCTTTGACTTTGACTCTCCCTTTGGGCTTGTCAAAATAATGCAAATTATAATGTGTGGTTCCAGAAAATATCCATACTCCCCCCACAGAATGGATTGGAAATTCTGGGGAGAAGGGGGGGCCTCAAAGACCCAAAAATTTAAAGCAATGTATGAAGCTGAAATGGAATTTCCAGAGGGGTGGGAGGTCATAGGGAAAATCCCTTCCATAGGGGGGTATGGATATTTTCTGGAACCACCCAATGGAATGCTATAATGCTACACAGTAAAATGCCAGATAGAAATGTAAATATATTTTAAGTATTTTAATTGGTCACTTTTGAGTTTTAGAGTCTGGATATTTTTTAGTTTCCAAAAGAATGGCATTAAGTTAAAGCATAAAAAAAAAATCTTTAAATAATTTGTAAAGAAGACCATGCTTTCATTTTTTGTAGCACAGTAGTATAATAGTTAGCCTGCGAACAGGCTTTCCATTGGGGGTAGGGCAAAAAAGAAATTGTAGTGTTCCAGGGGAACAGGGGGATAGGCCAGTATCCCAGCCAGGGGAGGGGTAGGAGGAGTAGAAGACGCAGTTGCTTTGCTTCATGCTGTAAAAAACCTGCTATAAATCACTGGAACTGGTGAGGCATAGGCCAGCATTTCCACTGAAGCTCCAACCCTGAAGGTCCTGGAGGCCATACATTGCATTACTTCAGGGGTGTAAGGAAGAAAATTCAGCATTTTTGTCTGGGCCCTCTAAAACCCTTTGTGCTCATGTTTGCATTCTGCCCTATGCCCAGCCAGAGTTAATAATTAACTCTGGCCCAGCTAAACCAACTATTCAGTAGGCTAAGAAAAACACTGCACAGTGCATTGCAAAGCAAAATTTGTGGGCTCAAAAGATCTCCTTTTTGCCATCCTGTCAATAAAATTTGTATTACTTTGTAAAAAGAACTAAAAGATCCCTCACTGGGAACTCTTATTATGACAACGTTATTACCAGGAACTTTTCTTTTTGCAAAATTTACTTGCTGCTGTAAATCCCTTTCCCTTCCCCTCCTGCCCACTCTGGGGAGACATGGGTGATAATTTGTGAAGGCTTTGACTCTTTACCTTGCCCCAATGGGTGGGACATTAGTATGTTTTAGAGCACTGTCATGCATGAGTGGGTAGGGGTGGGGCATTAGTACCTTCTAGTCCGTTGCCTTATCTGAGTGGGTAGGGGTACAAAAGAAGTCTCTGGAGGTTTGGTGCATAGATTATGTACCTGTTTCTAACAGGTACATAACAAAATTATGTTCATTACTAAACACCGAAACGGCGAAACATCGAAACACAAGGTCGAAATCCAAGAGCCGGTTTATTTCTCAGTTTTCCCGTATTAAGGCGGGGTTTTACCTGAATTTGAGTGAAATTTTAAGAGGTTTAGAGAAGGGATAGAGGAAAGAAAATTATTTTTGGAACACCACCAGACAGTTGACCCCAACGCAAGAGCATCCCAGGTTGTCAGGGGACTATTTGGGTGCCCATCTACTAATTTTTAACTTCAAATTCTAATTTTAAAATCACATTAAATCTTTAATATTTCTTATTTCTCCAAATTTTACTATTCCTTTGAGAAAAACTATCTCTTCCCAAACATCCCCAAAAATCACCAAAAAATTTACAAAACACCGCTAAACATAGCTTTGTGGGATGAGCGGAGGGTTTTGGGAATGCTTGAAATGGGAGCGAGATATTCGCATTAAACCCAAGTTAAGCGGTGTAAAAACGGGCTTCAGGTGAACCCCCGCCTTAAACCGCGTTCACATCACCAAATAGTACCAAATAGGAAGCACACACGGTGCTTCGTTGTTTTTGGCAAAACTGTCTTTAAAATATTTGGAAGCACTTTGAAAATTATTCCACTTTGATTTAATATAATTTTTGAGAAAAAAAATCATTTGTTTGCCTGAGTCAAAGACGTTCAAAATATGCATGTAAGGTTAAGAGCGTTCATTCTTGAGGTATAAAACTGTTACCAAATTGCAAATTCCCGCAAACACTTCAAACAGGATCAATATTGCCACTCGGAAACAAGGAAACAGCTATTCAGTAGAACAGGAAATAGATGGTCGGACCCCATGTTACCCTGGCTGGGGAGGGTGGGGGATTCTATTGACAGGTGCATAATAATTGTTAATGCTCCGGAAGTGAGAAAAGAAACAGCTTTCATAGTATGTTGTAAAATTTGAGATTTCTTTCTGGATTTTGAAGCTAGAATTTGTTTTATATTGTTTCGCCACAAAACCTGGAAAACCGCAGTGCTAAGTGATTTTTGCTCCACCCTCCCCCGGTCGGAACCGAAGATTACACGGAGTCGAGGCCATTCGGCGGGAATCCTCGTCAGATCAAACAAGTGCGGCATACAGTTGACAAATGCCGGCTTTGTTGAGAGTATGTGCGAAAAATCAAGGCTATTTTGAATTTTCGCGTTCCTTAAGCTATGGGGAAAACTTTAGAAGAGTGCTACGAGGTCCTTGGCTTGGCATATGGCGCGACAGAAGGTAATTTGTGTGAGAAAGTTGTCGATTTAACAGTTTGTCTGTGAATTCCTTCCATACAGGAATTTCACACTCTCTCCTTGTCGTCCGCAAGCTTATCCATCAAACTTGTATATGAAACCATTCTTTGTTTTTAGTTTTAAGCAAATTTCTTTAAGCTTATAAAGTAATGATTAAATCTTTTTGAAGAAAGCAACCAGTCATTCGTGACTAATATTTACAAGAAGCTTACCATACACAATACTTTAGTTATGCATGTGCATGCATGATCGTTGAAGTATGACATTGTCAAAACTGCGTTGTTATAAAGTGTTCTATAGTTGTTTTTCTAGTTAACAGAACCTCTCAGATTAGGCGATGCAAAACACGAAAACTCTTCAAAAATGGTGTTTTTTTTGTTATACGTATTTGAAACTACAGAGATTTTAATTATGCATCATTTAAATATACCGGCATATAAATAATTTAAAAATGTCCTAGGACGATGTTAAAATAATGGTAACAGGGCTGAGTGGAGTCCAATTTGGTCTGTTATCATACTTGTGATTAACAAATCGGACTCCCTGAGAAGGGGGTTTATGAAAACTCCTCCTGGTTGTGTTTAGTATGTTGTACACGTATTGCACTTTTTGTTCCGTGTTGTGACAGCAAAATTTCTGAGCTATCAATATAATGACCTTGCCATTGTATGGTGTTAAATTTCATTTTTTGTGGAACCCTTAGTTAACAGGTAAAAAGATTGGTGTTCTACCCTGGATCCCCTAAGTGATACCAAAATAAAAGAGACTATGAACATCGCAGCCTAGGTCTCAGATGAGATCATTCAGGAATTTGTGATGTTCTACATGCAGCTATAAATGGAAATGCTTATTTTCCATTGCAGATGAAATCAAGAGCGCTTATAGGAAGAAGGCTCTACAATGTCACCCTGATAAGGTACTCACATCATGTGCATGTATGATAATGCTGAATGTTAGAAATTTTCTCTTCTTTAGTTGCCAAGTATAAGATCTAGAGGTGAAGGGTGGGGGAATTAAGCAAGTGTGTCCATGCCCCTCTACTTTATTATGTCCAAAAACTTAGCTTGAAGATCATAATATATTTGTTTGTCTATGTCTTACTGACAGAGTGCATCAAATGGTTCAAGATGTAAATATTACTACTCCACCAGTGGGTGCTCCTGTTAGGAATGTAATTTTGCACACACCAAACTAATAAAGAAAACTCAGTTATATTTTGTTATATTCCATATACTTCTTAATCTTGCATTCAACACTTCCAGTGTACTATTACTGTGTCGAGTACTCTACCATTTTTGAGTAATAACTTTCCAATGGATTTCTGAACTGGTAAACAAAGTGCTAGATCTGCTTGCAAGAGGCAAAGTTGTCAAGTTCCACATTACAATGTAGCTCAAGATTCTGCAACTGTCAGCTCCACCTACCTTACTTCTTGCATATTGATTGGCAATTGGAAACAAACCCCGGGAAAGTTGTCAACAACAAGCCCAAAGTTAGTCAAAAACTTTTTCTGGTGACAATGGTGCAACAACCAGCACTGTAATGTGTGGCTGAAGCTTGTATTCCTCTATTTATTTTCCACAGAATCCTGATGACCCCTTGTCAACCCAAAAATTCCAAGAGCTAGGTCATGCATATCGAAGGTTAACAGGTAAGGGTCACTGACAGCTAAGAAAAATCTGACTCTGACTTTTTTTACATCTGTTTGCTCTTCCATGTTTAATGTTTTGTCTTCATGTTGTAAGATTTATACATGTACCCTTGAATGTATCTTTTTCTGTCAGGCGAGGAGGATAGTGACGATGATGACGTTTATGATGACGATGACATGGAACTCTGGAGAGATGTAAGTGAAATTAAAAAACATACGTCATTAGAATTATTGTTTTGAAAATTTGCTAAGTACAAATGTACAATCATGTACCTACACCATGCCAAACTTTTCAACTACATGTACATGTAGAGAAAATACGGTAATGTATTGAGGCATTTAGGGATGAATTATCATTGCCTTGAACCATCTACCCAAGTAAGAGGGACATTTTTAGAAATGCTTCAAATAAATCCAAGTTAAAATTGCATAATTATAGTATACTCATGAATACAGTGTCTTGCCAATTTTTCAAATTATATATTTCAGAACAATTACGTCATGAGAGGGTCTGTCGATTTCATGAGTTCGAGTTAGAAATTTCGAGTTTGAGTTAAAATATTGAGTTGCTTGCGGTTAGCTCCACTCTGGTTTGCTTGCAGCTAGTTCCACTCTTGTTTGCGTGCGGTTAGTTCCACTCCTATTTGCTTGCGGCTAGCTTTCATTTGTTGATGTTGTGGTTTAAATTTTACCTTGGTTTAAAGTTTTTCAAACCAGTTTGATTTTTATTTTCCTTTGTTTCAGATTATGATAATCAATACAAGACAATGAAAACTAAAAATCAAACTGGTTTGAAAAATTTTAAACCAAAGAAAAATTTAAACCACAACATTGATAAGGGCGACACTATGCGTGACCAACTGCGAAAATGTCACGCCATGTTGTGTGCTTTTCGTTTTCGTTTTCTTTCTTTTTTTTCAGGCACTTCCTTTTAACTACAACTCGAAATTTTAACTCAAAATCGAAATTCTAACTTGAACTCGAAATTTCTAACTCAAACTCAAAATTTTCAACTCAAACTCGTAAATTTAATACACTTGTCATGAGAGGCTTGACTCGTTCAAGAGCAAGATCAGAAAAGTTGATTTGTCCAGACTCACTAGCTGATGTGTACTGTAACACATATTCCTTAGTTATTTTAGTGTTAGGATTATTTGTGCATAAAAACTCTTAGTTATTTTAAATTTCTTTATTTATAATTTTGATAATCAAACTACCTAGGTATCAGTGTCTCTCATTAGCTGTAAATCTAAATACATTGACACTTGAATAGTATTATGATTATTATTATTATCATTATTATTATTATTAATTAATATATAAAAATTAAGATAGAGAAGCTCTTATTCTAATTTGAATGTATATGTTTTGTTTCAGTTTTTCTTCTTTTTGTTCAGAGATGAGATCTTGTCGAGAGGTAATATTTCTAAAAATACACATTGTATACAGCTATTTCGAGAAACGTTGTCGGAAAAAAAGCATAAAACTGCACAAGCCAATCCCTAAAGGTAGTATGGGTAGACGTATTGAGCTACTGCACGTGTTGAATACTAATGAGATATAACAACAACATAAGCGCGAATTTCAGGTTTTCTTTCTTTTCAGACATGTAGAAACAAGGTACGTTTAGACCCTCTGAAGTTTAGAAGAATTTTTCCTCACTCAAAGACATGCGACAGTAAAAGTAAAGCTACAGATAAAGGCCTCCTGAGAGGAAAAACAAATTCTACACGTGCAAAAATACAAACTTGTAAATTTCCTCTAGGCCAATGTGCAAAATTCCAGTGAATACCCAGACCACCTTTCGGTCTCGTCGCGTGCACTTTGATGTTTTTTTTTCCGACAACCTTTCTCAAAATAGCTGTATCCATTTGAGCTATAACAATAATTTGAAGTCTGATGGGAAGAACCAAGATTAAGCTGATAATAAGATGCAATGGCTGGTCATGATGAGTTAAGAGATCAAGCTTAGCCATGCACTCTCCAACTGACAAACAAGGTTTATAATTTTGTAAATTGTTTGAGGCCAGAAATAATTTTTTTTTAGTGGCATGTTACTTTGCTACCTGGAAGGTTCAAAATGGTTGCTCATGTATGTCAAGAACCAATTTCAAAATAAATGAACAAATCAAATGCGCATGTACCAGCTGAACTGTAGTAAGTTTTATGTTTTTTCCTCTTCTTTAGTCCGTTGCAAGTGTTACAAATGTGGAAGGTATGCACATTTTTATACTAATAATTAAATTGTGAAAGTACTGTAAAATTCTGGTTATAAGCAGAATGTGTTTTTTCAGAAAATATCCATACTCCCCCCACAGAAGGGATTGGAAATTCCGGGGAGGAGGAGGGGTCTCAAAGACCCAAAAATTTAAAGCAATATATGAAGCTAAACTGGAATTTCCAGAGGGGTGGGGGGGGGGGGGGGTCATAGGGCAAATCCCTTCCGTGGGGGGGGGGGGGGGGTATGGATATTTTCTGGAACCACACAATAAAAAAAAAACACATTTTGAAACGAGCTAGTGCAGTGTTGATTGATCATGTTGATACCCTTTTAAGCTAAAAAGACAAAATAAAGCAATATTTAGCCCTGTTCAGTACTGCTATCCAGGGGGGGGGGGGGGGGGGCTTAATACCATATGAATTTTTTTGTTTCCAAGTAGATGGGCCTTTAAGCAGGGGGAGGGGGCTTACAACCGATATACATTTACAATATAAATTAATTAAAGTTAAAGAAAATTCATTATTATACATGATTGTGCTAATTAAATCTATTGTATATGTTCTTCTAAGTGTTAAAGTTGTAATGCTATGAATACCCTCTAAACAGATTAGCCATGAATTGAGTACTTTTAAATAATGTTATGATCTGAAATAAGAGGCTCTTTGCAAACAACTGTTTATTGTGTAGCATTAATTTCATTCATATGTTAGAATGGAAAAAAATGTAATGTTTTCCAAAATGCTTTCCAATTATTTAGTAACCCAGCTTACAAGTAAGACTTTGTGTTTGTGAAGCTAACTGGGGAATACTTTGTCTGCATCCTCTTTTATAGGGCGGGAGAAAATGATGATGATGATTTTCTGGCTTCTTTAGCAAAGGTATGTATATACCTGTGCTGGAATGGGTTGGATTAAACATGAACTTGCAGAGAATAATTATTTTAAATTTGCCTTCATTTAGTCTTCTTTGCAGCTGTTGTTTGATGTTGTCACATAAATTATGCTCCCTTGGGAGGGATGTTGCATGATGAGCATAAACAACAGCCACAAAGACAGTCAAGACAGTAGACAGACAGTCCTTGGGCTATTGAAATTATTTCTTCATCATTTTCCAAACTAGATTTAAAAAACTCAGACCAGTAGCCCAACAACAACTTACACTGTACTTACCGGTACATTGCATGATGATCTCATTTTCCATTTCTGGAATAAATATGATTCGTTGATTGTGTTGTGAATTGCAGGAGCAGGAAGAGCAGTGCAAATTTACAGAAGAAGAGGTAAACATCCTGACCAGGCTTGGTTTCAAGTTCATAACTTCTCCTGATAGCATGCATTGAATAGTCACTGAGGGGCAGCCGAGTTGACTATCGCTCATAGCAAACAAGAACAAGTAGTTTAATAATTATTTAAATAGAAACTCTAAAAATTGTCCTTGAAAGAGCAGTGTGCATGTTCTATCAGCAAATAGAGAACAGTGGGAGAACCAATTACACAACTAAGTTTCTACTAATAATTATTATTAACATCCTTGTGTTTACTGTAAGTTCAAAACTTTTATTTCATGATATTTTGTTAATACTTATTGCGGGTTTGTTGTTATAAATACCTACCTAGATGGCGCAGTTCACAAGCTTTGCAAATCTCAAGGAACAGAGAGAGGCAAACAAAAAGAAATTCTGTGATGTAAGCTCTTCTACCTTGTTAACAGTACAAAACAGGAAAGGCTAACTTGTTGTTCTTGCTACAGATTGATACTGTACTTCTATTAGACAAAACAAATTCTTAAAGACAGGGAAAAACAACAAGTTGTTTTCTTTAAACTTTTTACTATTTAATCACAATAAACACAATGATGTCCTCTGGATTCATAACCAGGGCTTTGCTCTAAGGGCACCCAGGTGCCTCAGGTGACTACCTTTTGCCTTTGGGCGACCAGATAATCTTATTTCTTTCATATAAGCTTTATGCTGGGTGCCCTGGATCACATAGAAGGGCTGTGCTCTAAGGGTGCCCGGGTGCCTCAGGCGACTAACGTTTGGATTTGGGCGACCAGATAATCTTATTTCTTTCATATAAGCTTTATGCTGGGCACCCTGGATCTCATAGTTTGGAACTTTTGGGCTCCTTGTAATTTTTCTTAGAGCACAGCCTTTATAACCATACACATATATTTACCCTAAGCTTGGATATTCCATTTCAAGAAGCACACAGTTTTAGTAAGAGAAAAGCTGATAAACTGCTAGCCTGTGAACGCAGAGGTATTTCCGGTCATCACTCTTCGTCTGCGTTCCCAGGCTAAAATACTGTGGGCATTGAGGAAAATATTGCTGTGCATAATTTGTCAGTATTAGAGTTTGCTAACATCAAGCAAATATTGTTTTAAAAAGGAGAGGAACCAGTCAAACAGCAAACCTGAACAGAAAGCAACCAAGGGACATAAGGTAAAAGAAAGAAAAATTTAATATTAAATGTTGTTTTTAATCAATAGTAAAGTATAATAAAAGTAATACGGTATATGTATCAATCTGCAAATATTTGTTGTTATTCCCTTAGTGGCCAGTCTTTTAATTTGCGTAAGCTTAAGAATTAGAGTTTTGTCACTGGTCGCAGCATTTGAGCGCTTGTCACTATAGTGTGGAGTTTTGTTTGATACTTGTGTGTTCTGGTGGTTTGTACCAGACTTCAGGGCCAGGTTGTTTAAAAGCCAATTAACACTTACCCAGGATTAAAAGTTGATCGAGGGCTCAATTTCTCTTGTACAAAAGTGTTTTTATTGCTTGTGTATTGTGGAGTTTGAGATTAGTCAATGTCAAAACTGGAGGATAGAAAATATAAACAGAAAACCTCACTGAAAAGTTGTGTGAAAAATTCATGCTTATCCAGGATTAGGTTTAGAATCATGCTTTGAGCAACCAGGCCCAGATGTATAATAATTCAGCTTTAGGGTTTAAGCCTGGCTAGTGTACTTGTGCAAGCTGGACTGAACTTTTATGGTGCCTCTCCCTTTTAGCTGTACCCATATTTACAGTCAAGCGCCGACAAAGTTTTAAACAAGTGTTTGATTACTTTGATGAGTTGTGTGGTTTTTGGTTGCTTTAAACTACCAATCAGAAGCCTTGAAAATTGGAAGGCAGGGTATCGACCGTTGCATGATTTGTCATCAAACATCAGAGTTTGAAAGGGTTTCAAACAATGTTTCGCATGGGTGATTATGCGAAGTTCAACTGTCGATAAATTTTATGCCGACAAAAATTTGGTCAAACTTAACTTTTCGCAGAGGAAGTGCATTTTAAAGACTTAAGTGAGACCTTACTTTTAATTTCAAGTCTTCTGGGTTTGTAAAACTGGTTGAAACTGAACGTTTCACAGATCCTTCATATGGACAGTTGTTCAACTAATCAAAAACTTGTCAAAAAGATGTCAAAAACTTAGTTGGGTGGCTACGGTTCGACCCGCTTGACTGTAAATGTATATGTAAATGACTACTGCTGGGAAATGCAAGCAGTGATTAACTACTATGGGAATTATCTTCAGGAGTTGCTGCTCTTTTACTGAAAGTTTTTTTGGTTGTCTCATTTTAGCCAAAGTTAAAGAGTAATAAACAGCTTAAACTGGAACAATGGAAAAGAGAAAGGGTGAGATCCAAATCAAATGCAACTTCTGTACCTTTTCCTTTTATTGCATCACCTAGCATTAAATAAGTAAAACCCTTGGTATTTGTTTTTATTATTAAACAGGAAATATCAGAAATAGCAGCTCAAATAAACCAAACAAATCCAAAGGAACAAGGAAAAAAGGTAAAAAATGGAAACACAAACCTAGAGGCAATAGTTAATATTTTATCACTGGAATATGTGTTTTTACAATGTCAATAGCTTGCCAAGAATACAGGTTTTAAGAATAAACACAACCATCTACTAGTCTTGAAGAGGATGTTATATTCACTTCCCACCTAATTGCTTCTTTCTTTTGTTTTACCTGTGGAAAAAAAATAACCCTCTTGAGTCTTCGAGAAAAATGTTACCAATTAATTAATGTTAAAAAAGTGTATGGCAAGCAATAACAAGAAAGGGCATTTTCATGTTTGGAACGTTGTGTGAGTTCCCAGCCCAAACCAGATGGCCTTCTTGCAGACTGTAATCAAGTTGTTATATGTAATGATTACTTTTGTGTCTCATTTCAGGGTTTGTCAAGAGATGCTAAAACCAAAGAGTTTCATCAGCAGAAAAGGTAGCGTGTGGTTGCACGATTAGAGATTTATTGATCATGAATTCATGAAATGAGATGATACTTATTTCACTTCACAGTTCCACTCAGACTGGAGTTGCTGGTAAAGAAAAATATGTTAAAGAACACGCAGAAGTTGGCTCTAACAAGAGAAATGCAAGAAAGAAGAAGAATAGGAATGTATGTCTTGTAGTGTAATCTGTATTTATTTATTTATTTATTGTTTGTTTTTTTTTTTTTTTTTTGGCTGCATTGAGTATTTGTTGAAACTGTTCAGAGTAGGAAAACCTAAAGAATCCATAGAGTTATCAAGTCAGGTCACCAGCTAATTAACTATTGCCGGTGTTGGCTTATGAGCCTGACAGACTGGAAAACTGGTAGCCTGAACAACTCTTGGTAGCATGATGAAACCAACAACAACCCTCACATGAGACAGCTAGAACTGAAACCTCAAATAACTATGTCTAGTGCTCCCCCTCCCTCCCCTCCCCTCCCCTCTCTGCCACCTCTCTACCCCATTATCTTTCACTTTACTACCAATCATTTTGCTGTTGCAGTAATTAGTCTTCAGTAATGTAAGCTGTTGTACGCAATATGGTTTCTTCTGTAGGACTTGTAGTATGTCAAATTATAGACTTACTGATGAAATTTCCAGTAAAACACTACCTCTCTGGAACCTCTATTTTTTATTCGCCCGCTGTAAACACTACCTCTATTGTTATTCAGGGCTAGGGGCATTGTTATGACCTGCTATCTATTGTTTTAAGAGCCAATGACGTAACTCGTTCCGAGAGGTAGTGGGCGACCCGAAATTTCACTAGTGTTAGCAGCGTTAGGCATCTCTTACTATAAATCAATACCTCATCTACCAGCCTTAAACTTCTCTGCTAGCCCATATTTAACACACTGCTGTACTGTTTAGTTGAAGAACGGTAGAAGAATAAAACATTTGCGCTATCAACCAGACATCTTGAATTAGGCCTGAATTTTATTTTAATAGCCTCGTGGAGTTGTAGAGAGAACCATCTCTCTCTATTTTAACCCTGGGAAATTGCTCTCACTTTTTCAGAAATCAAGACAGCAGATTGACAAAGAAACAGACTCTAACCAGAAGAATGGTTTCATGAAAACTACTGTTGATGAGCAGAAATCAGCATCACACTTTGCTGTACAGGATACTGTAAGACATGTCACTATGAAACCCGAAACCACCAGAAGACAGGATGACGTGACAGGAAGATTGCCGCGTTACACTAGTCCAAGGATGATGAGGGCTCGTGCTCAGGACTCAACGCTGACCAGCCACAAGAATGTACCAGAGAAGGTATACACACGTGCAGACAGACAGACTAGTCAGTCAGCCTACTCCACCACCCAGGCCCTAGCCTGCGTCGCTGCGTTGTTTAATTAAGTTTGTAAGGGGGAGGGCAGGGGGGAGACGGTTGCATCATGAAATGAAGTTCTTCATGCAGTAAACTTATTTTTTTGAAGTAATTCATTTTGTTTTGTACAGCAAACTGGAAGAGGATGGTTTGAAAACCAGAAACCCGTGACTGCACCGAGACCAACTTATGGTGCTAACATCTGGCAGAAGAGGCAAGAGAAACAGCAATTCCTAGCAGAACTACAGCCATGTAATCAAAATGATGAAGAACTACAGCTACAAATGGCTTTGGAACTGAGCAGGAAGCAAGCAGAAATTGATGCACAACAAAGGTACGAGACATAACTTCAGGGATATAACGACTGTTTTGCAGTCTACTGAATTGAACCCGCCCACCATCTACGCGAAAATGCATCTCATTATTTCAACTGGCGAATTCATTGTACAGTGCAACCTTTTCACAAGCGCAGGATCGCTGAAGGCTTATAAATAACCCCATTGGGTATAACCTACAGATATAAATAATACGTGTGTGGACGATCATTTATTAAGTAAGTCGAAAACGTTCGGGGTTTTTTCTTTCAACGTTTCCTTTTGGAATAACTTTTTAACCTTGTTAAAAATTATTTTTTATCCAGAGCGAATATTATTTAAAGTTCAATGTTACTATTTAGATCGAAGTGTGCATCAAATTATAGTTGGTGATTCAGGTTGGACTGAATATTCTTAGTTAGTATATACCACACAAGTGAATAGTGCTATCTGCGCGCGCTAATTGGTTAACTCGGAGGCGATTAGCAAAGTACTATTCACCTCCACTTTAGTGAATAATTGTTAATTATTATCCCATTTGGGAGTTGTCCTTTGTTACCAATTCCAACGTGATTTCTAGATGTTGAATTCTTGTAACCAGCTAACGGTTTATAAAACGACGAGGATCAGTAGATGCGGATCATAAACGATCATGGCGAGGATAGAAATTAATTGGACTGAAAAAAAGGGAAAATATTGAACTCAATTGTGAAAACTTAGTATGGACTCCTTGAAATTTGGAAAATTATTCTGTAACATAAATCCTCATGCAAATACTTTTATTTATTAGGAAATGCCAAACGAAAATAAAATTGGTTTCCAAAAGGACCAATTCTTATTGTCTGTTAACGTATTGTTCTTGACAGAGAGATCAACATGTTGGAAAAACAAATGGAGGAAACATTTCACATTGAGCAACAACTTCAGCAAACCACTGGCGCGAAGGAGAATCAGAGCGCAACAGCTACTGTCACGGGTCCTGACAGTTTTCCACCTCTGGGGATCCCTGTGGGGTGCAAGCCAGCATCAAGTGAGGTTGAAGAATGTGAAGTTGCCCCTGATAGTGAGGATGAGTGGCAAGAAAGCGAGCAAGTGTCAAACCTCTGTTGTGAATATGCGTCTAATGATGAGGAAGAGGCTTCAGAGCAGCTGGACAAGACCGAGTGTGATGGCCTTCCGCGTGAAGAATTTACAAGTAGCGGTGAAGATGACATAGCGGTGGCCAAGTCAAACATGCAATTGCCGCAGATCTCCAGAGGCCAAGATTCCCAAGCGTTGGACTGTTGTCCGTATGGGAAGAACTGTTGTTTGGGAAAGCACTGCATGTACTCCCATCCTGTATCTGTCGACAACAGGAAGAGCCAAAAATCTGTCGAAAATAGTTCTACTTCTCAAGATCAGAGTGATTTTGAGAGGGCTGATAAGTACAGTCTTACGTGTAACCTTACAGAAAAACACATCGCGCCTGCTGCGTCTTGTGAAGAGCTTCCCGATGCTTTGGAACATAGTCATCCTGGGGACAACACTTGGCAATCATTCAACGCTTCTAACTGTGACGAATCGATGAACTGCTTCCATCCTTCACAACCAGAATCATCTGCCAGCTGTGAACCAGAATCTGATGAGACATATACAACGCAGCAACCCATTGATGCAGGAGATAGGGTGAAGTTTGACAGTACGATCAGTGCTGGTGCAGCAGGGTTTAGTAAAGATGCGAATCAGTGTGATCTAGCCTTGGATAAACTTGAGAATTTAAGCCAGTCTTCGAGGAGCGACATAACTTTCCTGGAGTCACAGTCATCTCTAGAAGACCGGTTCTCATCGAGTCAAGAGATACCCGAGAGGAACAAAGCTAATGATCTACAAATTCATTCAAGCGGTCATTTGAAAACTTTAAGTGGTGATCCAGGAGAAGTTAACAAAGATGGATCGACTGTCTTGTGTGATAAATCCACATCAAAGGAAGCATCAACTGTAGACAGTAACGCTACAGGTCCAACTGTGTACGTGATTGCAGATCAGTCTCAGTTTCCTTTCGGATTGCCAGCTGCTAACTCCCTCATACAGTCAGCTGCTACCTTGCCGCCTCTAGGCAATCTCTCGGCTGGCGCAAAACTGCAAAATGTTCCACAAAATTCTCAGCATTCTTCAAGTTTGCCAGTTAATTATGCAAGTCAGATGCCATCAGCGCTGCCAGCCAATCTGATCGCACAAACTTTGGCAGCACTCCCTCAGAGTTCTGCACCTGCTGTTACAATTCCTCAAACATTGTCAGCAACTTCACAAAATTCTACGAATCCATCGCTTGGCAAAACTCTACAAACTCCTGCCGCGACTCCACAGCCAAACACCGTAGCTTCCAGTACATCACATCCAGCGGGAGCTACAAATGGATTCCAAGCAGTACCAGGTTTTCCTTTCCTTCCAAATGTTTTCCCATTTCTCAACCCGGCTAACATTGCAGCTAATGCAAGTCTGATGGCGGCTGCCGCTGGTGGAATACCATTTCCAATGATGCCTGGGCCCTCTAACAGTATGCAGAATCAGCTAGGTGGAGGGCTCGTGATGAACCAACCAATGCTGCCACATTACATGAAGACAGATCTAGCAGGTGGGGTGTCACCGCTGGGTCAGTACTTACCAACGCAGGCTCAGCTAAATGGCTTACCAAGAATGACGGCGGAGGGGAACGTTCAAGTGCCACGCCCACCATCAGGACAACCTCAGTCTTCACAAGCAGGGGCTACCAGTGACCCTCAATCCGCCTCCCCCACCGTGCCGCAGCAATTAAGATTCCCATTTCCATTCATCAACCCTCAAGCGTTCGTTAACATGAACGCGGCAATGGCTCTGGGAGTACCATATTCTATGCTTCAAAATGCCTGCCAAACTAGTTTGCAGTCTGGGCTGGCTTCTACGCAGGTGCAAGTTAACGACAAAACTACAGAGCAGTACGGAGCGGAACACAGGGGGACAGGGCTGACAAAGCCCACGGACATAAAGCGTGATTTGGGAGGAGAAGGAGGCAGTTCTGTTAGCTGTGGTAGTAAAGCGCCATCTTTAAGAAGACCAGCTACAGGTGAATACGATTAAATGAAAAGTTTCCCAGGGCCGTAGGCAGGGGGGGGGGGGGGTGCGATTGGTGCGTCCGCACCCCCTCACGCGCCGCAAAGATCCGCTAAATCTGAGAGTGAGGGTTAAAATGCTCTCAGAATACAGAAAATGTTGACTTCAACACCTCGATTTTTCATAATTTCCCGGGGAAAAATATCCCCGGTTCCCCCCTAGACGTTCACGCTTCCGGCGCTCGCACCCACCCAAGCAAAATCCTCCCTACGGCCCAGTCTCCCGTTTG
The DNA here is from genome assembly GCA_963693305.1 of Meandrina meandrites. Taxonomy (NCBI): domain Eukaryota; kingdom Metazoa; phylum Cnidaria; class Anthozoa; order Scleractinia; family Meandrinidae; genus Meandrina; species Meandrina meandrites. The sequence continues at coordinate 32,505,214 of OY855911.1, read as the reverse complement.
TATTTTTGCCCAGTAGGTTTAGAGTCATCACCCACATGAATATCGTCAAAACAAGTCATGTTTCATACAGAGCTCGATCTTAAAATCTGGCCGGTTTGTTTATAATTGATTTTATTCAAGCGGCAATATTTGAGTTGACCTTTTGTTTTTGCAGTGCCAAAAGTCATTCAGCACCAGGCTTCCAAGTGAAGTTACCGGCATGTTTCTTACATGTCCTTACCACTACCGGTACGCGTTGAGAGAATGGCGAAAACTGACAGAGTATTGTGACACAGCAAGTCACAGGACGCCACGAAATCACTGAATATCATCTTTCAGTAATAATGACAGTTAACGCTGGTTTAAAATTGTTAAAAAATTTATGGGTTTACGAAAAAAAATATTGATTTTATATTATGGAAGATTATTTAATGTTGATACATGTTGATCATTTCCTTTCTTTTTGTAAAAAGGGACATTTTCTAAAGAAGCAAAGCTCTTTATGTAAAAACTTTATGTACATCGAGGAGGCAAACCAAAGGAGTTGTTACATTTACAAGAATTGTTATAAGCGCGCGACCAGAGATGTATCCCTGGTCATAATTTCATCGATTTTCTCTTGCTCGGTTTCGTTTAGTTGTTTAGTTAGACCACGAGCAATCCCTATTTTCCCTATGAGATGATCCAGCAAGAGCGGGGAAAATAGTCACGACTATATTTTGGACGAGGCGAACGAGTTTTCGCGCAGTCGTTTGCCCGTTGTCGCTCAATCATCTCTGAGGGAAATTGGAGACTGGTCGTGGTCAAGTTGTTCCAGTTAATAAATTGTTAGATTTGTACGGAAACGGAAAGATTTCTATCTATAGCTTTATATTGAGATAATGAACATGTAATCCGTGTTAATAGTGGACATTGCTTAGCTAGATTAAAAAAAGAGAAGTTTTCTGTAAGTCAGAGGAATTAAAAGATTTTAATTTATCATTTAAACCGGATTTTTCTTTTTCTTTTGTTTCTCGAAAACGTGAGTTCGCTTGGCAAAATCGGCAGAGAAAGGAATTTGAGTTTGACCTCGTTACTAGTACGCTTGAGTTTTAGAGGCGCGGCTTGGGAATCTTAGTAAACTTATCAGACGATAACCTTTTGAGAGTTTTCGTTCGTGCCTGTATCCCTACTGTACCGAGATCCACAGCCCAAGACCCGGGAGAGACGCTAGGCTGGGGGCGGGCTCCTGATCATGACGAACAAACAATCGTTTCTCCCGACAGGTCTCTTGGTTCAGAGCCCCTGGATAAGACCTTCCCCTCTCCCAGCTCCCCCAGCCCCATCGGCCACTTAACTTCTGAATTGAAGAAAAGGGGTTTTTAATAATCCTCCCCTCATCCTCGACCCAGGGGCAGTAAGTCGGGGCAAAACGAAGTAAACCGGGCAGAAATCGTAGCGGCGAAAGTTTTCAGCTTTTCTTTAAAACTTTTGCTACGATTTCTGCCCGGACTAACTGCCTGGGTATACGTATCAATTCAATTTTGCTTCTGGGGTGTAGGAGGTGTAGGATAATTGACCACTGTTGTCTACACCCGCGAGGAACTGGAAACGAAAAATGACGATGTTTTGTAAACTGAAGATGTTAAGAAAACATGGCGGGTCCTGATATGGACGCTGCTTGTGCAACGTACGAAGCGATTTCTTTCGACCAAGATACATTTCCGAGAACTAAAGAACCCGTGTGGATTCTTGGAAAGCAGTACATCACTGACAGAGGTAAGGACAATTTCAGATCCTCTAATAATCTCCTGAAAACGTCGGATTTTGTCAGAACTCTGCAGAGAAAACTTTATCTTATAAATTATTTTAGTAGTATAAAATTATAAGTCCTTGAGTCTTTTGTCAATGTATGGTTACAAATGTTATTTTTTTATGTCTTCCCAATGTTGGTATAATCTTGTGCGAAATGGTAGCGGGACCTCTTCGTTTATATAGTTTAAGCTTAGACTTACAACTCGCTTTATAAAATCGAAATATTTCCGAGTTCCGTTTTAAATGAAAGACAAGTTAAGTTAGATCATTTACTTGCTTCGTTGAAGTTGTTTAGTTTGGAACATTACGAATAAAAAGTATCCAATTCACATTAAGCAAGCTGATACAAACTGAGGGTTATCATGCATGGACAGGCTTGCAGTTTTAAGTGAACTGGAAACTTCAAGCACTGAATTTACGAGGGGACTGTTCTAAGATCTTTTTAAAGAAACATGTAATTTAAAACTTCCATACCTGAGGCTGCATTCATCATACATCTGCAGAGATGCCAGCCTGAAAAAATTAGAAATCCAGGAGACTGCCAATTTCTCATCAAGATACCTCTTCTCAACCACCAAAATGGAGTAAAAAATAGATTGAGTGCTGCCGATTCACCCACAAAAATGTGTCAAATTTATCAAAATTTCCCTCCAAAATCGGGCAGAATAAGCATGAGAACACCTATTTTAAGCACTTTCTTTTGTGCCAGGGAAATTGGGGACCGGTATGGGAGACCGGGAGATTTCTTTCTGTATCCAGGAGATTCCTAGATAATCTGGGAGAGATGCCATTTATGCACCTGCTGGCTGGGCTCTGCGTGCCTGATGCAGCCTATACTGGCCAGCAAGCAGGCACTGTGCTGGGGTCATCTTGAATATTGTAGTTAGCTTTGTTTACTTCCTCCTTCAACAATCTCTCTACCACTTTGAACATTTGAATAAATGAAATAAAATGGGAATTTGCAGTGGCATTTCCACAGAGTGGCTCTATATCTACTGTTCCCTGATTGAATTGGAATTAAGAAGTGTTGATTTTTGTGGAGGGAGGAAAACTGGAGAACCCAGAGAAAAACCCTCGGAGCAAGGACGAGAACCAACGATTAACTCAACCCACATATGATGCTGAATCTGGGAATCTACCCTGGGCCACATAGGTGGGAGGTGAGTGCTCTCACCAGAGCACCACCCCTGCTCCTGGATTAGCGTACCTGGACACATGTAATAATAATGTTTACTGGCTGATTTTACGTGTGTAGCAGATGCTAAAGTACCATTTAATATTGAGTGTTAGCCAGGGCAAATTTTCTGTCAGTATTGTATTCCTGGGCAAGATTTTTTACCCTGATTTCATTGAGAAAAGAAGGCTGAAAGTAAACTTCTGGCACCAGGGTAGTCATTTTATAAGCCAGAATTGAGTGGCACTTTTCTCGCCTCCAAAAGACATTTTGCTTATATTTGCCTCTATTTTGTAACTATTTATTCATTACAGTTTGTATGTTTTTAGTTCGAACGATGCTTTTTAAAAAGGAATATGCATCGGTCACTTCAGAATTATCATTGATGTAACTTGAAAAACATTTTAATGTTTCCTTGTTAAATTATATTTAATCAGGAGAAGATACAGTTAGCATTCTCAGGGATATCAGGTCTAGATTGTGGTGCACATACAGAAAGAATTTCCCAGCAATTGGTGAGTAATAAGTTTTTGCTAAATATAGCATGATTCTTAGTAATGGTCAATCTGCATGCATTCAGGCTTATTGTATTGTAAATTTATCTAATGTAGCAAATAAAAAAAATCATTAGATATCAACTAGCAGATACTAACAAATGGGTATCAAGCAAATGACTTATTGTATTTAGAGCTTACTATAATAATATTCATAATACAACAGGGTTAGAATAAAACAAAAATATTGGTAAAAGTTTTCAGTCATATCAGACAACTTTTTTACAGAAAATTAAACGTAAAATTTGCTATTATTGCAATTTTCAAGTTTTAAAATTTTTAAGGAACACGTTTGAGTGAGTCAGTTATAAATTCATCTTGCTGACCACTGTTTTGATATCATCTGCACATCTAGGAGGCCCTGCCAGGGGGGTGTCCCAGGTCGCTTGTCGGAATTTTAAAATGTCTCGTGCCGGCATTTTGTCAAGGCTACATAACGCTGTCGGAAATTTAGCGACATACATTTGTCTTCGTCAGTCATTTGTTGCTATTTCATTTGAGCGCTGTCGCTACTTTCTGGCCCATGTCGCTTGTCGGAATTTACCCTGGCAGGGCCTCATCTAGTGTAGGCACAGAACATACAATTGACAAAATGGAATAATATGGCATCTCAGCTGTTCCAACAATGTTTATAACACCCATTTTCTTTCAGGAGGCACAGGTCCAACTGCTGATAGTGGATGGGGTTGTATGCTGCGATGTGGACAGATGATATTTGCGCAAGCTTTGGTTTGCAGGCATCTCGGAAGAGGTTAGTTTTACATCTATTCACAGTGAATGAATGCACTGGCCCAGGTTAGAAATCCCAGACAGGGCGCTTCATATGCAGGTTGAGTTTGTTGTTGGTTCTCGTCCTTTCTCTGAGGACTTTTTTCTGGGTATTCTACCATAGTTTAACTACTTCTACAAAAACCATCACCTCTAACTTCCAATTTGATCAGGAATCTGAGGATCACAGATTTGTCAGTGGTAAGACTGTTATGTGATACCCTTGCTAAACAAAGTTAATTCAATCAAGACATAAATTAAATTAGTGAAAACATGGCCATACCCTCCCCACAGAAGGGATTGGAAATTCCTGGGAGTGGGATCTCAAAAGCCAAAAACATAAGGAAATGTATGAAGCCTAATTGCAATTTCCAGAAGGGCGGGGGGGGGGGGGGGTGGTCTAAGGAAAATCTCTTCTGTGGGGGGAATGGATATTTTCTGGAATCACACAATTCAATAAAATATAATAATAATTATTATTAGATGTCAGTCTCATTTTTTGTGGTTTCAGCTTCGTAGAAGCGAAACACACATTGTCGTCGTGTTGTAAGTAAGTAAGTGAGTAAGTAAGTACGTAATTCGGAAAGCCGACGTAATGCCGATGAGACGCGGACGCCGCAGTTGATGGTTTATTGACATGTCCGAAGTATTTTCATGACAAGCGTTTTATCATGGGCCTGAGAACGAGGTTGCGAATTCGCAGTCGATATTTCTTCGCAGATAACATGTGAAACGTCGAAGCAACGTTTGTTTATGCATTTCTCTGGGCGGTGGATTTCGGAGGAAAGTTTCATTAGCAATGGTTTTGTGCTATTTTAGTCTGGGAACCAGACAGAGCTCTCGATGAAAGAGATATTTCTTGATGTGATTTGTGCAGTACTTTTCGAGAAACCACTTTCGCGTGTTAAGGAGGGAGACTCTTAACTACAGATCCAGAGCAGTTGCTAAGGGATTGCTGAAGACTGTATTTTGAAGCAAGCGATTTTGAAACTTTTTGTAACGCTAAATGGTGAATTTTATTTTGGGGGTACACCTGCTTTGAAAAATATATCATTGCGCGTACGAAACTAGTGCCAGTCCCAAACCGCGCGTTAAAATTTAAAATCCCTAAAACTCCACGGAAACAAGGTAAAGTTCCGATTTCTTTTGCGAATTAGAGATAATGTCGCCGTCTTTATAATCTGACGTATGCTTTTACCGTTTACACAAAAAGACGAAACGCTACTGATGAAAGTCTGTAAATACGAGTGTTTATTACGCCATAACTCTTATAATAATGCAAATTTCACAAAAACGATACGTCACATTACGCATGTGGACGTTCTTTATCTATTGACGTTCATTTAAATTTTAAAATCTATCCGCCGTTTGAGTTTTAGGGTTTTTTCTATTCTGGTCACGTGACGCGTTAAATATGGCCGTGACTTGAAACTCTTGGAGGAATCTTCAATAGAACAAACTCATGCAAAAAGCTTATCCATATTAGGTCTGATTTCCAAACTATGGCTATTCGAAACCTGCCTTAGAAACAAATTGGTAGTTAAGAGTCACCCCCCTTAAGCGTAAACGCCGTAAACAGGGCGAATCAGCCATGCGGAGCGAGCGAACTAAATTTTGGAGAGCTTCCACTTTCTGATGCAATTTTTCTGTTCAACACTTTCTAAATGCTTCCCAAGAGACTAACATTGATCACAATCGTCAGGGTTTCATAGCAAGTGATGCCAGCTTTTGTTATCCTAAACAGCTCTTGTTACCATGTAATTAAATATGCAAAAATTTGCTCTTGCAGTTTTAAAGCGAAGTTCAGAACAAACAGGGAACAAAACTATTTTGCGCTTTGAAATACCTTTCGGAAGGGATGCTTCTTGATGTGATTTGTGCAGTACTTTTCGAGAAACGACTTTCGAGCGTGTTTACCCGTAAACACAGTAGACAGGTCGAATCAGCTCGCAAATATGCAAATCATCCATTCGTGTGCAATTTGTCACGCATTCTCATACTAGTATGTATGATTTTTGGGGGGTTGAAAGTGGTACTTTTCAAAAAAGAGACTATTGTAAGTAATTTCTTTTTCAAGCTTTTAGACTGTGAGAAATTTTTACATAATTGTAACAGACAAGACATACATGTAGCTGAAACCACGTGCACTCCCGCAAGTGCTATTTTCTTTTCTTGATACAGATTGGCAATGGGACCCTGACAAAACGCATCCTGTTTACATGCAGGTATGTCAATTTTTTGTTTTACTGGCCCGCTGGGTTTTCAGTTCCCAAGTAGAATTTAAAAGTTAAACCAAAATTTTAAGTAAGATGTGATCTGTGATAGAGAATGAATTTTCTTGCATGGTTTTCAGATTTTACAGAATTTTCTAGACAAGAAGGACAGTTTATATTCTATCCATCAGATAGGTAAGTGAGTAAATAGAAAAGTAAACTACAGCTACTAACAGACTTATTTTTATTTTATTAAGTGCAAAACAATTTTTTTCTTATTCCAGACTAGCAATATTCTTTTTTTCACTAGTAAACTCACTTTTGAAGTGGAATAGTGAGCTGTGTGGCAAAATGTGATTTGTATAGTTTGTATAAATACTGACTGAATAGGATGGACCAGTATCAATAATACTCCTGGTTGCTTCATGCTACAGAAACTGTGATAGGTGTGTGTAGGTAACGTAAACCTGAGCACAAACTACCTTTACTGTTATTGAATGTGATTGCTCCTGGTTGCTTCATGCTACAGAAACTGTGATAAGTGTGTAAGCAACTTTAACCCATGTACAGAACAGACTTAACCTTGAATGTTATTGAATGTGATCTTATTTTCTGACCTTAGCTCAAATGGGTGTATCTGAAGGCAAACCAGTGGGCAGTTGGTTTGGTCCAAATACCATTGCACAAGTCCTCAAGTAAGTTTACCATTTCCAAGGCTGCAAATTATAAATATTACTTTTTGCTGGAAGGTCATATAATATGTCTGACCAAGTCACCAATTTGGCCACTTGTCCAGCAAGAAAATCTGCTTGTCCTGGATTACCGGACGGCAATTGTTTTAGCCATGTTGTAGGATTGCATCGGTTATTTTCAACTGATGTAGGTCTAAATTGCGAAGGAATGCAGGCGGGGTTGCAGGACAGCTTGATGTGCATGAGTGTAGTTTTTTGATCAGGGAATTTCACAATATCACGAGATGGCCAGTTCTCTTTCAGGCCATGTAATTTTGCAGTTTTAAGGGAATATAACTCTTGTAGCTTATACACTAGATAGCATTTTGAGCTATACAGCAACATTACATTGACAGTTTATTGGCATTAGGCATTTTCCTATGCCAGAATGATATCAAACATTGCTGTTCAATTCCTTTGCTGTTATATTCATTTTAAGATGAAATGTAATTTCTGTTTTCTTGTTTGTCAACAGAAAGCTAACATCTTTTGATGACTGGAGTTCATTGTGTGTACATATCGCCATGGACAACACAGTCATAATTAATGATATCAGTAAGTTGTGACGATAATCAAAGTTATTGACATTCTTGTTTTAATTTTGTAACTGTCAGTTCTTTCAACACAATTAATTAACGGAAGTCTCTCTTGTGTTTTCAAACCAGGTTTAGTTTCATTTTCCTTTGTTTTGGATTATGACAATGAATATGAAACAAAAGAAAATAAGAATCAAGCTGGTGTAAAACCTTTTTAACCAAAAAATCAATTTAAACCCCCCATATTTTGGTAATTAACCAGGATCAAATGTGACAAACATCCCACAAAGCCAAGTAAAATCATTGTGGACCAATAAATATCTTTCTCATAACCTCGATCAGGTGCTCTTTTAATTTTTTTTTTTTTTTTTTAAATGCCCAATCACAGGTTATTTTTCTCATTGTGTTTAACATCGTCATTTAACATAATATCTTTTGAAGTAAGAGCCTATTGTAAGCATAACTAGGAACAACTTATTTTGTCTTTAGAAACTCTTTGCAAAAGAGACTCACCCACAAAAACTCACGGGGAGACAACTTGCTACAGCCGCACATCAACAGGTAGTGAAAGGCACAGAGGAAAAACTGGAACAGACACAAAAGATGGGGCAAAACACAGAAAACAAGCATGGATACCTCTTTTACTCTTTATACCTCTCAGATTAGGGCTGTCCGAAATGAACTCTGTCTATAATGAGCCATTCAAGGTAAGAAGAATGGAATGTTAATACCTGCTATGATCAACGGAAGCAATTCTGTTAAATGTCACAGCAACTGGGGAGTGTTTTATTTCGGGTAAAGTATGTCTGGGGAATGGTATTCCCTTATGTAATAAGCTATATTGGTATGCGCTTGTCATCAGGGGGTAGAGTTTTAAACATTTTAATCTGGAAAGGATAAAAAAGGCTCACGGTTTTGGTATGGAACACATTTTGATTTTATTTTCAGATTCCAAGTGAAAAGATATCAGCTTTAGTCTTGTTTCAGCCTTGTTATCCCACTTTCTGTAGCATTAACTACAACTGTTGATCAATTTTTTATTTATTTCACTCTTTTTCAGGCATGTTTCACATTTAGGCAATCTGTAGGAGTTATTGGTGGAAAACCAAATCATGCATATTACTTTATAGGATTTTACGGTAAATTTAAATTTGATTTTATATTTATTATTGTGGCTTGACGAGAGTTTCACTAGTACCCCATAGCTGCATAGCTGGTGGCTTTGTTAGTGCATAAGGGGGCAAGAACGAACACGGGCCCACAGAAACGAACTCACTCCCTCCTTCCCAAATGTTCCTCTCCCTTTTTCGTGGCTCTGCCCCGTGTTTTTGCCTCATTTTGCGCCAACGAAAATGCCAACTACACAGGCTAATGCAGGGATTAATAAACGTGAACTACTGTGAATGCCCAGATACACAACGCAACAATGAGCGCAACATTGCATGTGGCACTCGAAGTGGCAGTGCATGTCCACCCCTGGTTTTACTTCATCATTCAACTTTGTAGAACACTCCGCATTGTTGGATGGCAACAATTTAACACAAGAGAAAGGGAAAGGTAAAAAAATTAGGGAAGGGTATACTGTTTGCTATTTTCAACCCGTTGGGCCTCTGTTTTGCGTTGGCGCCCAGTTCTCCCACGATTCTTTTTAAACGTTCATCGATCGAAGAAAGATATGAGAAAATAGAGGGCTGTGAACAGTCGTTTGCGTTGTACGTATCAACCAGAGTTAAGTTCCTTGTGCACTGTCAGGAAATATTCTGTAAAACTTACTGTAAAAAAAGGATGAAAATATTGTTTGTTGTTAGTTGCATTCCTCACTCATAACAGCATTTGGGTCCAGTTTAGTTTGAGAGTTAAGACACTTGATGTATCAAACAATATTCATTCCAAATAACTTGACTCCATTCTTTTCCCCTCTAACTAAAGGAAATAACCTGCTGTATCTTGACCCCCATACAACGCAGCAAGCTGTGAACCCGGAAAGAATGAGCCAAATCCCAGATGAGGTATGGATGTTACGAAAGTGTGCCCGACAAGACACTCACTGGTTTTCTTTTTCTTTTCTTTTCTTTTCTTTTTTACATGAACTCGTACAAATTAAAGCCTTTTTTCGCGGTTCCGCCTCAGACTCTTGGCTGTAACTCTCACGGGTTCCCCAACCCTGAGCCTGCAGCAATCAGGCTCTATGAAAACGTGGGAGGTAGGGGTGCCGTCCTTCGGCTCCTCGTTCCCGCTACACTATTTTTTTTAAGAGAAAATAGTTGCTTTACTGCAATCAAATAGAAGTGTCCTCTTCCAAATCAGATTTTAAAGCAACAACAGCAACAAGGAAATTCAGTTACAACAGTCGTATTGTGTTTTTTGTTGTCTTATATGTTCGTGTTTTGTAGAGTTATCACTGTGTATATCCGAGCCGGATGAACATTTCAGATCTGGACCCGTCAATAGCGTTGGTAAGGAGAACATATACTTATTCAATAACAAGATATCCTGTTTTGTAAAATAATCAATCAGTCGAGTTCAATTCCATGAGAGAGCATCGACTAATGCGTCACACTGTAGTTTTCATATTACCTACTTGAAGATTAGGATCAACAATTGAACTCAGTAATTTTACAGATTAGTGAATGATTCGTGTCTTAACTTCTGTGTTTTTACTTTGGCTGATCTTAAAATGTCATTTTATTAATTCCGTGTGGAAAACGTACTTTCACTCAAGGATTGAGAATCAATCCGATTATCGCTAATCCAGGCCCCCGGGTCGAGCGTTTTAGCCCGGTTGTGACCTGGTATAGTGTGTTCTTGAGACAGACATTTTACAGACAGTGCAATGCCTCGTCTTCCACCAAGTTTAATGAAAAAAAAACTTACTTTAAGCTCGTTACAGTTCGTTTCCTTTTGTTGTCCACGGTATAATTGAATTATTTGAGTTTGTAGCCCACACAGTCGGAGCTGGAACGTACGACGAACAGAAACTCTTGAAGCCTTCTTCATACGATGCCCTTGGAATAGACCAATTTTTCCACGGAAAATGGCGCTCTTCTATAAATGGCGGGAAAACGTCTTTCACCGCGGGGCTCGCGAAATCACAATGTCAGTGTTTTTTTTCAACTTCCACTAAACGTTTCGTGAACTGATGACATGAATCTTGTGTAGACCCTAGTGGCTGCCAAACAAACTTTTCTTTGCTCTAAGTTCACTCGGAGTCAAAGAAAAGTCAGTTACTTCAGGTCCAAACAAATGAAAGCTATTGAGCAGAACGTTTGCGTTGTTTTCAAAACTTATTTATGGATATTTTGTTTCTAAGGACTGAATGGATCTAGGCAATCAGTTACATGTATTGCGCGTAGCATTGACAACTTCTGAATGCTCTCAAAAATAACGGGTCACAAGTTTCGATCGACGTAACGTAAAACACCTTCAATGGATCTGTTATACAAATGCCCGTTTACAGCTCTGTTTAATGGTTTCACTGATGTCTTTTTAATTTGTAGGGGTTTTTCTGTAATACAGAAGAGGAGTTTGATGATCTTTGTACACAGATTCGAGAGGTAAATCCTACAGCATGCAATCATGATTTTTTTTAGGAAACTTAAGAATTCAACAGGCAAACGAAAGTGGCAAAAGTACAAGGGATGGTTAGGAACTAAAACGATTAAACATGAAAGCGGATTGCAAAGCTCACCTTGGGACGACAACCGCAAGAAAAGGGGGTTTTCAAATACCAATGAGAGCACTGCCAACCCAAACAAAACACATTATAATGGCATTATCATCAACAGAAGACCTCTGGTGCAACGTTTTTTGGCAGCACTTGGCTGCACAAAAACTAAATACTAAGGGAAGGGTGGGTGGGGCGAACAGGAACAAAAGCAATTCTCACATGACATTTTATCTGCGGACCCAGGCCCCAGCGCACCAAGGAGAAAAAACTTTTTTTCACTTCGTTGGTTTTCCAGCCAGAAAAAGTCCATTCAAGCCATATTGGTGTGTGCTTCGATACGTTAAGCACATGTCAAGCTTAGTTGTTTTATATTCTTTGCAGCATATCCTTTCCGGTCACAGAAGACCCATGTTAGAACTGGCGAATGATAGACCACTTCACTGGCCTTCACTAGAAATACCGCGAAGACCTGGTGACGAACTCAACTGCAGCCAGCAATCAGGTCAGTTGACTACACCAATCACGTGACATAAAAAACTTAAAGGAAATGTTTTGAAACTTAAGCGAACCTCAAAATTGTCTTTTTAAAACTTTTTTTTTTATTTTTCATTTTATCTTTTAGATTTTACAGAGCTTAATTACGAGTCTGACGAGCCAAAAGAATACGACACGGATGGCGAATATGAGATTTTGTAGTCTTGGAACTGAAACAGCAGTGAATTGAGATTCTTTATTATTTCGTTTTGGGGCGAGTGGGACTGAATAAATGGGTGGAATTCAACAAACCCTTTTTCCGTTCTCTGAAAATGGGAATAAACGAGAGCAGAGCTATGTTGCTTAGTAACCTCCCAGAAACCGCAGAAGAACGGAAAAAAATTCTCTTCATTCACCTCTTCGGTCAACGCATGCGGTGGCATTTCTTTTCCTTCAACTGAGAGCCTAAAACAGGCTTTGTACAAACCTCAGTGTGATGACAAAAAATATTGATTATTTTGAAACGGACGACTTTGTGTGAAACGTAATATAATTCCCGAGGTCATTATGTCGATAAATGGGCGTGGACACAGCGTTTTTTCGCATACAGCCTAGTTCTTGCTTTAAAACCACAAAGTTTTGAATCACTTTGATTGCACACCGCTGTTAGCCCACGATTTAATTTTATTCTCTGCTTCAAATCCGTGAAGCAGTTTTATCACTCCGCCGTTGCGGTACGTGGAATTTGTAGTCGCTAAGCGTGTTACACGCGCGCGTAGGTCATGTGGTTATGCGTGTTGCACGTTCGCTTGACGCGTACGTCAGTGCTGCGCGAAAAAACAAAACACGCTCTGAGGAGTTTGTGTGTTGAAGGGAACGGCTAACCCCTGGAGAAAAGAGAATGTCACTTTCACTTCAGCAACTTTAAATACGCGGGGTAGTAATCTACAAGTTTTTGTTTCAGTTTCAAGTTTTTTTTTTTACATTTTCCTTGGTTAAATCAGATTAGTGTTTCGGTTGGATTTGAAATTAAACTATTAAATATGATAAGACGAAGAGAAGATTTGCAAAGAAGCCGGGTGTATAAGAATGGGAATTTAATGTATCACAATGATTATGGCAGTTGAATATATTTTAAGATCACAATGTTTTCCTTGTGAACGGGAAAACAAGTATTGTATATGAACCAGGAGAAATATTTTTAATGTATAATTCAAATAAAATATAATGAACTTTTTTTGTGTACGTAGCCTGTATGATGCCCCTTGACTCTCATCCATTTGATTGACAAAAATGACTTAGAACCCCCCGCTCATGGAAATGAACTTGAGAGAACTGTACGGAAAAGGCATGCAACTATTGTATTGCCCTCGTCTGGTCGCAATCCTGAATTCTACAGCCGCAAAGACGAGGTGGAGTCGTCCACTACCTCTCGGAACGAGTTTCTTCATTGGTTCCTAAAACAATACATAACAGGTCATAACAATGCCCCTAGCCCTGAATAACAATAGAGGTAGTGTTTACAGCGGGCGAATGAAAATAGAGGTCACAAAGAGGAAGTGTCTTACTGACGAGGTGACGCGCTCGATCTCCGTATTTTTAAAACACAGTAATTGGTTGCGAGGGTGTCGCCTCTCTTCATTTTTGCACGCCACGTTTCTCTTGCAGTAAGTTCTTTGTGCATGAAGATTGTCATAAGACAGCCAAAGTGATTTCTTCGGCAAGCGTGAGCAAAATCCTGGGAAGCGCGAGGTTGTGAGCTTGTGAAAGTTGAAACATGTTGAAAATGCGGGAACATGAAGAATCGCGAGAAAACTGGGCGCCAGCGCCAGCAAAACAGGAGGCGCGAGTTCGCCCCACCCCGCTCGCTGTTTTGTTCGCGTTCAGTGAAAAACAGGGAGGCTGTGAATACACTAGCGAAAGGGAACGCCTGGGCATGAAACGGCAGGCGGTGCGCAAAAATTTTCTCGCCTTTTTGTGTCCGTTGCTGTCCTTGGCCTTGGTTTTGGGTCAAGGAAAAGAGATTTATAGGTTTAAATTACGGTCTTCACCTGATCAGGTACTTGAAGCAGGAATAAAAATTCGGAAATAAATGCCAATTGAGGATTATTATTGTCTCCTGGTTAATTCAACAACTTTGTCCTTTTCTTGAATGAGACTGAAGTAAACATATTAAATTCCTCCTCATAGCTGTGGCACATATTTCTTGATGCTCAATCGCTTTTGCTATCTCAGAAACAATTTCTTCAGATATATACTGCAATCCCGATGTTTAGAAGTTCCCGATTTCTCGAACCAATTTTCGTTTCCCCTGGAAGCTCTAGAAGTTGGAGTTTTTCTGAAGCTACAAAAAGGACTAATTAAATTAAGATTAACCATTTCGTTAAAGGAAAAAAATCTGTATCAATTTTTATCGATAAAACTGCAATAAATCAAAACATGCGCTGACGATTTCGCAACCCGAAAACAGCTGTGTTCACCCGGTCGCCCGCTTTTCATGAGGAGAGGTCGGCCGGCTGCACACATGTACCCAGGCTAGGGCTAGGCAACTTGAAGCACAAACCAAACGGCGTGTGTGTTCTAATTCAAACAGGGAACCCTACGCTTTGAAATGTCAAGAGTGTCGCGAATTTAACAATGTTATCATGATAAATCTTGTCGAAAGAATGAAATCCACAACCCATGATGATTGCAATAAACAGAATGAAATACCCCAAATTTTCCCTCTAAAGTAGAAACTTGCGCGGCGCTGTGGCGTCATTGTGACCGCAATGTCGGACTAAACAGAAGCTAACAGAGGTGGACGGAAGTGTAAAAAAATACTGACTTGTACACTTCATCAATTCGTGTGCGGTACAAGTAAATATTCTGATAAGAGTTGCGTAACTTTTAAAAATGTTTAGGAGGTAACGGAAATAGAAATAACTAACAGTTTTATTTTTGTTACGAAAACTGAAGCGTTGGTGGTAAAGTATTTTTTTATAGTCGTGACTAAAAAGGACAGCTCAGTTCCCTGGTTCCTATCACGTAGCTGTTTTTCAAAATATGAGAATGTTTCTAATAATGTTGTCAGCGCGAATTTATTTATTTTTCATGTATGTTTCCTTTACGAGTAGATTGTCATGGAAGTGAGAGTTGTTTGTTTCACGAATACCGGTTCAAATAAAACAGGATTAGAGATTAGCTATCAAATTGAACTGAAAAGGTCGATGCGTGTATAATCCGATGGGCCACACATTCACAATTGCTCAAATACTGGAGAATTCGCGCACATAAGCAACAGATATTGCAGTCATTAATTTAATTTCGCGAACTGACAAATCAAATTTTTGTAATTAGTTACGTTGAATACACTTAGTCTTGCCACGCGCGCATGTAACCACTGGTGGCCTGTTTGAAAAGCAATTTAGGGACCTAGTCAAAACATGCGGAAGAACTAAACAAACCAAATCATGACCCGCAGTTGGGGGGATGTAAGAGTTCAATTTTAGAAAGTGCAAAAAAAACTTACAAGATCATACAAAGCTGTGCGGCTTAACCAATCGACAGGATCTAATCATACGCATTAGGGGTGTGTACCCAAAGCTGGTTTGTGCATAAAGCTCGCCGCACGCGGAGTTTTTGCACGTATAAAAAAATGCAATCGCTTAACATCGAATTATTTACGACATACGTGCTAGAACGTTCGAGATCAGAAGTGATCACATTTTGTCGCCATCTTAGCGCTGTCATTAGGCGTCTGATTGGCAATGATCCCTGACTAAATCGAAACCATGTTTATCTAAGAATAGCGAGCCTGGCGCGATAGATAATAATTGTTATGTTTCTACGCTAACAAATCGCGTTTGAAAAATCTGTTTCTGACTGCGAATAAAAATATCCCGTCGGCTTCCACCCCCCGAAGGGTAATAAACCCTTCATATAACAGCAGTTATATGTAGACGAGTGTCGACACGTACTTTCTGACCTTACCCCAGGCTACCTTATTACAGTTTTCAAAGACAAACATCGGCAGAAAATTCGCCTTAAGACAGGATGCATCTTTCATCACTATCTTTATTTGTATAAAATCTTACAAGCTTGGAAGTGAGCCTGAAAAAATAGATTGTAAAATAAATTACTTTCTGTCTTCGTGAATGAACATTTGTAGATTTCTATCTTTAAACACGAACGATGACATTAATAAATTTGAATTTTTTCCTTCTGTACAAATTTGACGCAAGAATTTACAAAAATGTGTTTTTGATTAACAAATGACAAATCTAGTTATTCAACCTATTCAGTTGCAGCAACATGTGTTTTATTTATACGCGAGAATTAGAAAACGAAACGAATCTACGACAATCGATTTGCGAATTGTGAAAAAGAATTAAGATCTTGAATTTCTATCTGGCTTTTAAATAATGGTTTGAAAATAAACGATTTACGTTTGTAAAAAAATGTTACAACAATTCCAAAATCTGGCTGCGCAAACGTTCAAATCGCAAGAAAGAATGCTTACAACACTACCAGTTCTTTGAAACGTTCAGTTACTTGGCACAGTCTCAATAAAGTGAGTGTTCAAGTTAGCTTGAGGTTTCTACTTTCACAGGCGGAACATTCGCTGAAATGGCGTTTTTCGATGATGGTTGGGCCAGAGCGAACCATGGCTGTATATTCCTAGAATTAGCGTTAGAACTGTTTAGTTGAAGTTCTGCGTGTGAGATCACGGCCAAGCTGTCGCTACTGTCCAAAGCCAGACCACCATTTGCACCCTTCAAATGCATTTTTAAATGCTTTCTAAGAGAGCTTGGATGCGTGTAGCTCTTCCCACAACTTGGTACTCGACAAAGGTACGGTTTATCGGCCGTGTGGACATGGGAGTGCTTCTTACGATCGCTCGAGTTAGCAAAACGGCGATTACAGCCAGGAAATTCGCATACGAATGGCTTCTCTCCTGTGTGAGTGCGCTTGTGAATCTTGAGGTTTTCTGAGCGCGCAAACGTTTTCCCGCAGTTTGCAAAAGGGCAGGAGAAAGGCTTCTCCCCTGTATGAACACGTATGTGGTTGATAAGCTTGTACTTTGCTTTGAACGGCTTGCCTCCCCTGTGACACTCGTTCCACATACAGATATGTGAAGATTGGCCATCACTTCCTCCCACGTGCTCTAATGAAAGATGCTTCACCAACTCCTGAATGGTTGGATAAATGTTATTGCAGGGAACGGATAATTTGTTCTGTAGAAGGGTCCACCTGCACACGAACTCTTGCTTTCCTTGCGGTCTTACGTAGCGGAGAAATGCACCGTTGGATGACAACTCCATGGAAGGCACTGTGCTAGTGGGCGAAGGCACGAAGCTGGCTTTCACGGCATTGAGCGGGCTTGGACGGGGCAGCGCGATGCTTCCTTGAGTTTCGCCATTATTCCCCGGTACACGAGAAGCCTCCGTTTGGGAATCGCTACTACTATTGCTGCTGCTGGACTCCGACCTCGGTGACGCGTGAACGTTTGGCGAAATTGCGACGCTGTTGTATGTGGCAGCGTGTTGCGCGTCTTGTCTAAAAGCTTGAGACGGCAGTGGTGCGGCGGAAGCGCTGGAGAAACTCGGTATATTGATGGCATGGAGAGCAACGTTGCTTGTTGTGAAGATCGTTTGTTGAAACGCAGAAGGGGGCGGTGTTGGAACAACGAGATTCGCCGCCGACGAAGCTGTCACGTCCACGGAGATGGTGTGAGCTGGTAACGATACAGAAGGCAGCGTTACTGCGTGTTCACGGCGTAGCAGGAACTCTCTTCCACGGGCAGCCAGCGATGAGTACGCAGCTGGGACAGGATAATTGGTTTGCAGGTTAAACGCCCCTTGAGAACTACCCCCTGATAGTGTGTGGATAAAATCGTGTGCGCCCGTCCGCAAACCGGTCAAATGCATGGGAGAATCCGCGTACGTAAATCCATGGCTGACATCTTGAGTCATTTCAGCGCTATCAGGCATCATAGGTCGCTGTAGGCCAAACGGTGGGATAGAAGGACTATGGCTCGTCAAACATTCAAAAATACTCGGATAATTTCGCGTCAGAGGACCGGCCTCCATTTTTTTTCTGCTCGTGATTAAAGCGCGTCAAGCGAAAAGTTTCAAATCGGCTCTCTTCTAAGACTGTTGACTTCTTCACACGACCTTGCAATGAAAACTACTTGCAACACACAGGAAGCCATTGGGGGTAAATTGATGTTTATCTGCCATTGGCTGGCGATTGTATCGATTGACAGTGCTACATTACATTCGGCCAATCAGCGGGCGCGTTGCGTTATATGCGGTACAAATCTCGGACCATTACATGAAGGCGTGGTAAGCGATAAGCTTATGGTTTTCACACGTATGAGCGATTTAAGATCTGATAGCACGCAGACGAATCAAAACACTACTGCATATGGGCAGAACAACTCGCAATGGGTCTTGAATATTGACTTCGGCTTCATTATTTGTTTTGGTACATCCCAGGGGAGCTACGTTATAACTTCCCAAGCAACTTGTTGAAATATCCGACAGTGTCAAACACATGAAATCCAGACCAGCGAGAGAGAGGAAAAAAAACAACAGACTTTTTCTTGGTTGCGCGAAACGATTTTCACGAGCAGAGCAACCCACAAAACATAAAATCTGAAATCGGCTCTGAGTTGGCAGAGCTGTCAATTTGAGATTGACCTAAAGTGCTGCTTCGTTCTTTTCTTATTTCCAGAGACGCGTTTTACAAAGTTCAATAGAATTCTAAACTGTCACAGTCGGGAGTGAATTGTCCAGGCATTATTGATGGTAATTGCTTTAACCAACTTCCGGCGAGTTTAAAGTTTCCGGTCTTTGTTGTCTTGCTCTGTTTACAGTGACAGTAAACTGTTCGGTGACACAGTTTGGCTAAAAACGCAATCTTACTTTCTTCGAAATTCTTTAGATCTCCCTTAATAATTACACTGTTGTTAAAAAAAGACTTCGATTAATTGTCGCTAGTTTCCAATGACCAGAAATATTCAGATGTCTAGTGACGCTGTTTTCTCTCATAGCTAGCTTGTCTTATCTGTCAACCAACTAGTAGAAAACGATGCCATTACAATCACAGATCTAAAGATATTACTGTAATTTCCGCTGGCTCGAATTCTTTGCAAAAACAAGTTAACGATCTTCGCGTATTTTCCGAACCATCACAACTGTTTGGATTGCGTTTTAATCAAAACAAAGCCTATCTCAAAATGCACTGAAGTTGTTTGTGTCTTTTGGAGACTTAACAGAGATTAAATCGGTTGCCCTGAAGTCGACCTTTACCTCTTGAAAATGAGATCATCCCCCGATAACGGGATAATCAACTTCATATCCCACCGCGGGGTCTGTTAATTTGTCTTGTCCGGACCTGCAGTGCATGCAGACAAATTTACGAAATACACTCCGCGTTTGGCAGAACACATTACCGTGGAAATAAAACGGTTTTCCTTTGGTTTTGCTTTTTGTCTTTTTTTGTGAAACCCAGTCGCTTTATCTTGTCCGGACTTGCAATGCACGCAGATACATTCAAAGCATTTGCATTTACGCGTAGTGTGAAATTTTCCGCGCTTGAAAAAAATAACATGTGTCAAATGTGTCAAATGTATCATATTGAGTCTGTTCCTTTTATTTCGGGAAGCTGAAACGCTATCATATCTCCAGTAAGTTCCTGCCTTATTCAGCCATAGAATTGTTTGTCCCACTAACAAAAACAAGGAAAATGTTCGGAGTAGGATATCGAGTAGAATAAAAAAATAATGAAAATGTTAATGACTGCTGTTATCGGAAGCACTATTTTTCCCTGTACATGACGTTTGTGAACTGGAATAATACACATTTCAGTGATTATTTATCTACTCTTCACACCTCATATCTGCATTTTTATTGTTCTATAAAGAACTGTTCAGTTCCCAGGATTCAGTCACTCCATTCGTCCTGCGAATGCCGGTTTCATAACAACAACAAGAACACAGGAAAAGCAAGGCAGTTAAACAATGTGTTAAAATAAGCTTTTATCCTACAAACAAGAAAACAGGTTTTCCTAATTATTTTCCTTTGCGAGAAGTACAGGAGTGCAAAAGTCCTTCCCAACGAAGAATCGATTAGATGAATGAAATTTTAAAATTAATATGACATTGAAAAATGTCCTGCCTGCAGGCACAAGTGAAAATTGAACACAACACACAAAAAGAAGGGATGCGAAAGAGCTCATCCCATTTCTTTCACACCTCATTGACTTTTGCTCTGGACTACGAGCAGCCCCTAGTTTTTCGCAGTCCGTCGAGCGTAAAGCGAAAAAAAAATGACCACGCAAAAATTGGGGACGAGGCGCTCGACGGACTGCGAAAACATCGGGGTAGCTCGTAGTGTTCTTTTGCTTCAGTTCGGAAATACGCAAACGCAAGCATTATTTCGCGAGGTAGTTGACCCGTTTTCAGTCTCAGGCGATGACAAAATAATCGCACCACACCCACGAAAGTGCGCGGTGAACTAAAAGCCTAAGGGACGGACCATTAGAAATAACCGGTGTTGGGGCATGGGGTAGTCTCCTTCACAGCCGTTTTTAGTGTCGTCACGCAACGCTGGGGAGGAGCGTTGCGTGACGACACTAAAAACGGCTGCGAGGGAGACTAGTGCTGGGGGGGAGGGTAAAAAATTTCGGCACAGGAATTTTTTTAAAGTCCTACTCATCTGCAGGAATTTTTTCCTCCATTGCACGAATATTTTTTTTTAAGACAAAACTGCTTGCAAGAATTTCTTTCCCTTGCAAGAATTTGTTTTTGACTCTGTTTTGCTCACTTTCAACACTTGCCGCCAAGATGTCGCGACACCGTCTGATTTTGCCTTGGTTACCGTCGGTAACTGAGCTAAACCATGCCTGATGAGGCGTTCAACTTTCGACAAATCTGGGTTGACTTTCTTTTGATTTTGCCGTTATTTACTGAGGTTTAGTACGGCGTTTACACGATTAAAATTTTTACCTCAGTTCAGTTAAAACAAAACCGAAGTAAACACCTCTCGTGAAAACACGGGCTAAGTTAAGTCTAATCGTAACCGCATTCTGGTTCTTTCCCTGTTTTAACGGAAAAAAAGCGAGAGTAATTATGAAAATAGAGCGCCAACGGAAAAAAGAAGGCCTGATCACCAGTTAGCAATAACCCTAAAGGGAAAACGTTTAATAGCAAAGATTTCACAATAGCAACATCATGCAACGAAAATATTGCTTCTCTAATCCGATGTTCGCGGAAATTATCATGTTAATTAGATACAATCAGATAGAGGGAATTGTTCAATATCTTACATGCAAGTTTTCAGCTTTCCAAAAATTACCTTGCACAGCACATTTTTTAAATTTGAATGCCAAGCATAATAATTTAACTACTCTAAATAAATACATTAATTGCCTTTCACCTTTTCAATGTCTGCCCTGTAAAATTTTCAGAGTATTTACAATTGAGTGAATTATCGTACCGTAAATTATTTGACTACATTTTAAAAACAGTTTGTTTCATAGCAGAGATTCTTATGAAATAAATGCAAGTATTGAAAACCTGGGAGAGAGGAGCAACATTCGATTAGGTTCAATGTATTCTAGTCTCACATTTCATACCGGGTGCTTAAGTTCAACATTTATACCGTAAATTTTTTAGGTTGGTTAAGGGGCCGGGGGAGGGGGGTCTGGATTACGTTTCACTGAAAATAAAACTATCCTTTCACAATTCACGGAAAATGAAATAGGCATTTCATGTTTCACGAAAAAAGAGGGACATTTTCTAACACGATGTTGAAACATAACGTCCAGAGCACTACCTTGTATGACATCTTCACCCTCTGTCCGGTGCTTGTTTGGAACTGCGCACGACAAAAGAAAACCACATTTCACTAAAACCTGGGTGAAAATTAATTCAAAGGGATCGAAGAGTGGCCTGCCACATTGTTTATCGGTTGGTGTTGAAAATAATGGGTCATAATTAAAATCACCAATCACTTATTTCCCATTTCACGGAAAATTATTTTGGAAAATCGCGGTTCACATAACGAAATCACGATTCACGAGAAAAAAACTAACTATTTCACATTTCACGGAAAATATAATGAGGCCATATTGTAAGAAAGCCACCACTGTGAAACGTCGTGATCCGCATGCACTGTACTAGAAAACGTATCTATTGCCTATCTCTATTTGAAGTACAACATTCTGTGAGGACGTCAGTTGGCAAACGTCAGAATGCTGCTGATTCTGTTTACTTTTTCTCTAATTTTTGAATAAATCCATCAGACAAAAAGAAATACGCATTCACACCAAACACGAAACTACTTACTTTGAAGTACAAGCAGCAAACGGCAACCGGGAAAAGTTGGGGTTTTTTTTGTTGCCGTTCGCGGGAAAACAAACGTGAAGCTTAATTTTTCTTTAATGGGCCGACATTATAACTGAGCAGAAAGGATTATACCCGGCATCTTACGGTATTTCTTCCCGGAACTAAAGTCGAAAACCAAAAACGCGCGGGAAAAAAATGTGACGTGCGGCAAGTTTTTTTCCCGCGCAGAGACCGCTCGCGAGCAGTCTAAATGTCGTCTCTGCCAGAGTTATTCTGACACAACTAGTGATTCAAAATCCTTTTCTCCCTGGAATCTAGTAAACCTCCCATCTCAGATTCATGAGAAACAACAGAAGTTGTTTGCAGTCTTGTTAAAGTCGTGTTACTATTGCTCCCAGTTTTTCAACAACTAAGCTAAGTTCAATTTCCATTTGTCCAAAGACCTTTCAATGGTGCCTTTGTAAAACGTCCCTCCAATTCCAGAACAGTGTCTCGTATTTCGTTGTGAATTTCATTGATATCTTTCATAGCATCTACAACCTGAAATAAGCAAGAAGACATGTTCAAGAACAACTTACAACACCCTAGCTCTTAGTGGGGAGGTGCCGTCTGACAGAACTTATGTCCAGAAATGCACGCAAGTATTGTTAACAGAGTACTTCATGTCCTACTGGGCTTTTTGACATTTTCATATACTTCATATTTGATATAATTTTGTGTGTTTTGGTGGGATTTCATTAATGACGACACTTTGTGATGCCTATTATGAGGAACATGAATCTTTTTACCACCATAATGCATGTTTTTAAAGTATTTTGGTAAATCAGTGCCCCAGATGGAAATGCATGAGGGAGGGGCAAAATAAACTCTTGTCCCGTCATTTTAGAAATATTTGGCTCTCTGCACACATTGCAGGTCTATAATGCTAGATTATTCACCTTCCAGTCATCACTCTTGAGTTGCTTATAGATTTCTGCCACTCGCTCTTGGAATTCAACCTTCTCATATCGTTCCTCACCATAGGAGCCCCTCGTCTGTGCATCTTTAGTTGAGATGTCTAAATAGAAAACCAAATCTGGATTTGGCAAACCGCAGTCGGGATTCTTACACCACATCACTTCATAACCCTATAAGAAGATGGCAGAGATAAGTTTCTAAATGAACTACGATATAAACAAACAGTCATGTCCTCTCGGCATACACTTGGACATCGGCTTTATAACACTTTTTTTACCAATGCAAATGATAAGAATTCTCTAGATCCTTCAGAAAAATATTCATTCCCACAAGAAATTTTAAAAAATAGTTTGAATCAGACATTTTGCAACTAAAAAGAACAACAAACTTCAAATGGTAAAAAAATGGTAACCCTCTCCCATTAATAAAACAGTTTGTTGGCTTTTTCTTGTTCAACATGAAAGAATAGCTTTTAATTTAAATTAAATTCTCCAGTCTTGTATACCCTGAATATAAACACGTAAGAAAGTAGTTCTAATTATTTAGTGGCAAAATTAACAGACAGTGTGAAATTATTATGAGTGCTCCAGCATTCAGCACTACAACTTTAATTCAATAGCTATTTTTAATTTTCTGGGAGCCAGAACACCAAAAGAGTTTAGTCTCAAATGGGTTATACAAGAGGACACTAACTTAAAAATATGTGGTCCTCTTAGTTTTGATTAGTTTTGAGTTTAAAATCTTAGCCGAAAATTAATAAACAGCAAACCAATAAAATTTAGTACTCCACATTCATTTTCTGCAAAGAAATACCAACCTTAGCGGCAGTAAAAGCAACTCCAGAAAAAGCATAACGATCCACTATCACAAGGGTGCCATTGTCTAAAAGTTGCTTTATCTTTGGTCTAAGAAACGGGAAGAACAGACAGCCAGTAAATTACGGTAAATACGCAATAGAATTGACCTACACAGCAAGTTTACAAGTTTGTATATTGCATTGGAACATCCCAAGACAGCATTAACATGGGCCCCAGAGAGAAGGCGAAGTCGTGGCAGACCGAAGGAGACTTGGCGCAGAACTGCCGAGAAAGAAAGAGCAACTTTAGGTTTCAGTTCGTGGAGTGGGGCAACGGCGGCTGCTCGCGACCATGCGGCATGGCGAAAAAGGAGTGTCCAGCCCTATACCCACCTAGGGTTATGGCCATAATTGAATTGATATTGCATTGTTGGTTCAAAACTAAACAAGGGCAGTATATGAAAGATGTTGTGGGTGGGTGAGGGGGGGGGGGGGAGTTATTCAAATTTTCCAACAAGCATTCCCATCCCTTTCATATTGGAGACCCCTAGGTGCTAGTCCATTGCAAGTTACCCCTGAGGTGGAAAGACCCAATATGAGAGTGTCTTGCTCAGGAACACAGCTTAGTGACCCCAGCAGACCTCAAATCCATGCTGGTCGAGAGAGCAGCAAACTTCCTATAAGGTCGCCATATCTTCCACAAGGCAATCAGTGAGAAGGATGTCAAACAACATTGAAATATGATCTAAATTCTGACAATGAAATTTGACTTACACAGCTTCCCATCTGTTTGCAGAAAACAGTAAATGAATAGCATGATCCTCTAACTCAGTTGTTCCCTGCAGATATGAATTGATGGACTGTCCAATGGCTGTTGTTCTATCTGAAAACAGAAACAGAACCAGGGGCACATTAGCAAGAAATTTGAACCACCTTAACCAAAAAGCACTGAGAGTGTTCTTCTATTCATTACAAAGTGACTGACTAATGGCAAACATATAATCTCATAAGTCACTCAACAGGTGTTTAGCCAGGATTGGAAAGCAGGCATCCAAAACTTTCTATGAAGCCTTAGGCACCACCCCCTGGCCTAGGTGGATCTAGGGATGAAATTTAAAGAGGCAGTATCATGAGAGGTCCTGGAAGTTTTTTTTTGTAAATATGCTAGAATGAAGGTCAGGGTTGGAAACTAAAAATTTGGAGCACTCGCCCGAGCTGCACTCACGCAGATAATTTTTCACCCGCCCAGTCTCCTAGCTCCACACAAACACAGAAAACATCAAGCCGCCCTCCTCCCCCTACGAACATAAAATATCCAACTTCAATTTTTAATCACGTTTGACACTGTTCCTTAGTTTAAGCTAGTTTAAGGAAGTTTACAAGGTTTCCGTTGAGTTTCCCAGTTAATTTTCAAGGGCTTTTCATCATTTAACAATCACCAAGCGAAGCTACTTTCATCATTTAAAGTGCCTATGAAGTAAAAAATATTTATTGCTTATTTTTGAGGCTTTTCAAAATAAAGACGAATGGCGTTCTCCTTTTTGAAATATCTTTTTTCGTTTTAGAGATATTTAGGTTTTTGTATTATGCAAATGAGGAAAGTGATGACGTCATTAATCGTTCCACAAAAAGATAAATCACTTAATCAAGCATATCTCTTGGAGTATTAAAGCGGTGTTCTTCAAACTTGGCACCATCAATGTTCATCATAAAAGGCACAAGATGGCACCCGTTGCACCGTTGCCATAGCAACAGTTTTGCCACAAAGACTTATTTCTATTAACACTGACATTCCCAGTTTATTCTTAACCAAAGGTGATGCACTCCCAACAAGCTAATGAAGATAGTTAAGCTAAGATGGGTACCACGTGTGTTCCACGCCAGAACCACTGTTCATTTTTAAAGTGCTGCAAATGGAGATATTTTGTTTATAACAGAAGGAGACTGGATCCAAGACTGTTGCCATGGCAATGGCACGACGGGTGCCATCTTGTGCCTTTTATGGTGAACATTGATGGTGCCAAGTTTGAAGAACACCGCTTTAATACTACAAGAGATATGCTTGATTCAGTGATTTATCCTTTTCTGGAACGATTAATGACGTCATCGCTTTCCTCATTTGCATATTACAAAAACCTAAATATCTCCATAACGAAAGAAGATATTTCAAAAAGGAAAACGCCATTCGTCTTTATTTCAAAAAGCCTTAAAAATAAGCAGTAATTATTTTTTACTTCATATGCACTTTAACAATCACCAAGCGAAGCTATTTTTGAATGTTTGCGAACCATTAGCAGTGGACAGTGTAGATTATTTGAAAGTGGAAAGTAGAAAGTTACGCTTATTTTGAATATAACAGCCGTCCAACGTTTTCAAGTTTTAGACAACTTCTTGCCCACATGCCATAGCCACACCAGTTTTAAACAACTTGCGTGACCAGCACAGTGCATTTTAGCAAGGTCTGGCAACTATTAGTGGATTTCCAATTCATACCAACACCTTCATTAGATTTTCAAATAGCACTATATCTTGGTGAGACTGCCCCTTTAAGCATGTGGGGCCTTGCAGGGGATGCCTGATCTATTCCTGCAGTTGTGATTTGGATATTTCCAAATTTGTCTCAAAAAATTAACTCCCTATGAACAGAGCTATAAAATCATATCAGCTGACTCCATCTACAGCCCCTGAAGAAATTATTGTGATGATGAGAGGATGGTAAAAACCAACCAGCCTCTCCAGCGATCAATGTAAACGCCTTGGGAAACATAGACCTGAAGACGTTCTGTGAACATCTGTGCGTCTCAAGTTTTTATGAGTAGCTAGTAGAACATAAAATAAAAGCATAAAAAAGAGTTACCTGGAAAACGTAAATGAGCTACATTTCTTCCAATCGATTTCAAATATTCTACAAGCATTCGACATTGTGTTGACTTCCCGCTTCGATCGCACCCTTCGAACACCACCAAAATACCACGACCTCTTCGAGTTATGCCGTTCATTGTGATTTTCAGAAATTGGATAATAAACTACGAGCTCTAAGAAAATGATCACACTCTCCAAAGGTTGTGCAAAGCGAGAGGAAAGACCAAATTAATTTTGGCGGGGAAACAATCATGGCCGTCGATCCGTGACAGTTCCAGTCTTCCCTCAGGTCCCTCAGGTCTTGGAGTAAACCGCTGACAGAAAAGAAACTCGATATGTCACGCACGATTCGCGTGTACAACACGCGTGACTCACAGTTTTTCTCTAAGAATGTTTATTCCTCGACCTAAACAAAGTTCACACTTTACTTTGACTTGGTATCTCAAACGAAATAACACTTCACCCTTCGGAAACACGACCACATCAGCTATCATGCTGCAATATTCATCGTGTATTATTATGGTGCAACCGGAAGTGAATATCGACGGAATTGGAATGATATTTTGATATTACAACCTGTCAATGATGGTCTTGTAAAGGAAAACACTTGTTCACAAGGAGATACAGCATTTTAGTCGGAGAATGAACCTATTAAACCTATCAAACTGTGACGCACATCAAAATGAAGATTGATCTATATTCGCCCATTTTCACGCAAATTTTAAAAACACAATTTATATCGCTGATGTAAACATTAGTATTCCCCAAAGAACTGAACAGTCAATATTGCCATACCCGTTTTGAATAGAATACTTAAAAAATACTTCCTTTACCATTTCATTTGCGATAACTAATAGGAGATTTCAAGATCATAAATAAGTCACCATAAATAAGTCACCAAAACAATTACGTATACGGTATGCAAATTTTGAGGACACGGACTTTTGAAAATATATAGTTCTCAGTTTTGAAAATAAATTACAATTTAATATATTTCATGATACAACTGTAATGTTAACGAGCTTGCATTGAAATGACATTACACTTGTTCCAGATGTTCGACAGTGTATACAAAGCAGGAGAATATTTTATAACCGACTTATGAAATATTGATGACCAAGACGTCTTGATCTTCAACTGCTCTCATTAAAAGTCCAATTGCTTTGAAGAAGCGTCCCTCGGTTAGTTATTTTTACGAGAAAAGTCGTTTTACAAAGTTATTTAATAAGATGATAAGAGATTTAGAGTCCATGGAAGACAGAATATATGGTATTCTTGACCAGTGAGTTAGTTCACGATGAATATCTTTCAATGTATGGCACTTGATCCAAGATATATTTGGTAAGCAGTTCAGTCACTAAGCTAAACCTTGAAGTTAGTTTTTTCTTAACAATGCCAGAGCAATGCTGGTTACTTTTGACGGTCAACTGTATCGTGGTTTCATTCCTACTGCTAAAGTCTTGATTCAAATTTCGTTCATCAGTGCTTGCTCGCCGTGCTGTAAACGTAAACGACCAATAACGCAAACAACCCAACCAAAACAGGCAACGCGATGGTTAAAACCCGCTGGTGTCCGTCGGCATTTCCTTGTTTCCTTTCTCTCTTCATCTTCCTCGTTTCTTTAGACGCTTTTCCTGGCAGCTGCCTCATGTTTGGGTGAAAAAAAGAAAAACCCGGAGAAATGGTTTATATCGCCAGCAGTTCAATTCGTCAACTGTTGATTTATGTCACGCTTTACTGACTCGATCGTTTATATTAAAATATAACGACACGTCATTGGTTTATGAACGGTCAATACCGGTTTCTGTTTTTGACCAGCGGTGGTAAACAAAAACTCAGATCAAGACGCAAATTTTGTTATTTGAAAAAACTTTCCTGTGTTTTTAGAAAGTTTTGTCAACATAGAGACATGAGCGATACTCCTGCGTCGGAGTTCTCAATGAAACAATTACTTTTTTCACTATCGTTTTTGTAATACGCTGTGTTGATTGTGTCGCTTCTTTTGGTTTAGATAGTTACAAACAGAACAGCAACAACAACACAAATATATTAGGTCTAAACAAAAGCTCCAATTCCAATTTTATTTTGTTACTAAGAATACGAACAAAACTGTAAACTTCATTATGAGCTGTTAACGCTTCGATGTTTCCTTACTAGAGATTTGAGCTCAGGGAAGTCTGTTATAAAAAAATTAACGCATCATTTGATCTTGCCTATCCTCCTGGATATTATTCACGGAGACAATTCATAAAAGCGGGACCGCTTTTAATCTTGACGAATTACATGTAGTTCAATCTTCGCAGATGGTCCATCCACGCCTGCAATACAACCGCCCCTCTGGCTTCCGACAGGCCGCGTGAAGATCTTCTAGATTTCTCTTAGGAGCTTTTGCGGGAAAAGGAAGCTCTAAATCAAGAAATCAGACTGATCTCTAGACCAGTGATGACTAGTCCAGTCCCTCACTCAACAAGCGGAGTAAAGGAGTAGCAAAGGACTGGACTGAGGAGCTGGCGTTCCAAGCTGTCATATTAGAGAGGTTAAGCATGACGTTTACGGCAAACGGCAAACGGCAAAAATCGAACTTTTGGTGTCTGATTTTAGCCGTTTGTACAATTTAGGGAAATTGTTTACATTTACTGTGATTAAGGGATTTTTTTCCTATTTTTCGACTGGCTTTATTTAAGTGCTAAAGAAAAAGTGAGCAAAATCAGAATTATTTTTGCCGTTTGCCGTTTGCCGTAAACGTCATGCTTAACCTCTCTAATATAAGAGCAAATCAACAAATTAATTACTTTTAAGAATCAGGCTAATGTTCTTAATTAAATCTAGTTAATTTATCTTATTAACCCCCTGATGACAATAAAAAGTACCATTTTCTACGCTATGTCTTCCTTTTAAAGAGTATCAGTTAAGAACAAAGATCAAACTACAAAAATATTCTTTGACATGATGATATGTTATTTGTCTTTTAGCCTGCGAGCAGGCTCTCGGCTTCGGGGACAGCGCCACCGTGGCAGCGCGTGAGGGGAAAAATGCCATTTTTGGCGAGCGAAGAGAACCGCAGACACACTGGCAGAGTCGGTTTTCCGCTCGCGCGCTGCCAAAATCGCGCTGTCCCCGAAGCCGAGAGCCTGCTCGCAGGCTATTTGTAGCAATCAGAACTGCCAATTAGAAATAAACCACTAATTAACCACTAACTAATTTGACACCTCCCATACCGACAGCTTTAATCAAATTATTTGACAAATTATACCGCTAACCGGCCAAACTCACACCATACTTTCGAATCACAGTCGTTTAAAGACATTGCTTGTGTCAAACACAATTTACTTAACCACCAGGCTCGAGCCACGAAAACTTAAATTACCTGTTGTTCTATCTTTACCGCACCCTCAAACTTAATTCATAATTTATTGCTTTCGCCAGATCACATCATTGACTGCTTTAGTCTCGGCAAGAGATCAATTTGTTTGCCAACAGGATTTCACACAGCCGCTTCCAAGACAATGATCCTTTCTGTTGAAAGGAAATATGGTTCGTGTGTGGTACTTCAAGGACGATGACGATGAATCTATGGATTTTTTGTCCGTTAATTTTCCTCCTGCGGAGTCGCACCTGTTGGTGCACCAGCCAGCCGCAAAATATTACAACAAAGCTCAAGAACTACACCGCCCTAGCACTGGATTTCCTGAGAGATTATGAAGTTCAAGCAACACATATCTATTCAGGCGAGAGTGAAGCGGGCTGGAACTATGAGACAAACTTGACAGAGAACAACCGAGAATTGTCCGTTTTTAACTCGACTTTCGCGAAGGCATTTAGCGTGAAGGCCAGCGAAAACGCCTCTCTCATAAAAGATGTTGATCTCTCAAATGACATGGCGCGTCAAATAAGGATTATTCGCCGAAACGCCCTTCCTAGATCTGCTAGGGATATGAAGCAAATAGATGATCTTATTTCAAACATGACAAACATTTATAGTAGCGGAAAACTTTGCAAGAAAAATAACTACACTAACGAAACCCGCTGTATGGAACTCGACCCAGACCTCTACTCGCTGATGGGAAAATCACGTGACTACGATGAGCTTTTATGGGGCTGGAAAAGCTGGCGAGACACTGTTGGTCCTCCTATGAGACCGCTGTACGAAAGGCTTGTGGGATTACTTAACTCTGGAGCACGTGATCACGCATGGGGAGACTATGGGAATTTTCAGCGCAGCGAATATGAAATGGGAAACGACTTCCAATCAGCTATCAAGAAGTTATGGAATGACCTGAAGCCACTGTACCAAGAACTTCATGCTTATGTGAGGTACAAATTACGTGAGAAGTACCCTCAAGTGCCCTCAAATGGAACCATCCCAGCACATCTTTTGGGAAATATGTGGGCCCAGGATTGGAGTTTAATCTATGACATTGTGAAACCTTTTCCCAAGGTGCCGTCTCTTGACGTAACACCAAACTTAATCAAGCAGCAGTACAACCCCAAAAAGATGTTCGAGCTTGCCCAGTCGTTCTTTGTTTCTCTTGGTCTCGATCCCATGCCTCAAACGTTTTGGAATAAATCCGTCATTATGAAACCGAAAGACAGAAAAATGGTATGTCATGCGTCTGCGTGGGATTTTTGTAAGGGAGATGTTAGGTAAGATAATCAATTAAAATGAAACCACTGCAAATGAGTGCTTAATAGATAAAAAAATAATATTTTTAAAAAGGCAAACACACACACTGTTGTCCCAGAAGTTTACACTGTGACCCTCAAATGAATAACAAAGAAATATTGTAAATAAACAGAAACGTGTTAAAAATTCCCAATTGGCAGGAGGCTTACCAGTCAGTAGCTATATAAAAAGCGCGGAAAAGGTGAATTTGGGGCGACAAACAGGACACAAATCTGTGAACAAGAAAACTGCAAGATAGGAATGAGGACAGTTATAAACGAAGGAAAAACGGGAAGTCATGAACTTCAACAAAATGTCATGCTAACAGTATTGCGGCATGTTGTTGGTTTAGGATAAAGATGTGTACAGGCATGACCCAGGAAAACTTGATCACTATCCACCACGAGATGGGACATTGTGAGTATTACCTCGCATACAAGGACCTCCCTTATGCCTACAGACGTGGGGCTAATCCTGGCTTTCACGAGGCCATAGGCGACACTATTGCTCTGTCTGTGGAGAACCCAAAGCACCTGAAATCAGTGGGACTTTTATACACAGTTGGAAACGACACAGGTAAGTAAGTCTCCTAACTGTTCAAATTTTATGATAGAAGTAACACTGAGAACTGAAAATATTGTTGAAGCTTCGAGGCTTTCTGGATCGACCACTGCTTATCTCGCACTCAGTTCCTGTCTACTATAAGCTGGAGCCTCAAGCTATAAGCCGAGAGATATTGTGAGCTAGCAATCAGTTTTTTTAGCGAGTAGCTTATGATTTTGTTTCACCAAACTTTTACCAGACCAGCTTTCTCTTGCATGGCTACCAACATAACGTATAAAGTATGCTATGCGGACCTACATTTAACATTATCGTTTCGTCGTTGCAGAGGCGGACATTAACTTTTTAATGATGCAAGCTTTACGTCGTGTTGCGCCCCTCCCTTGGACGTTACTTGTGGATCAGTGGAGATGGAAAGTGTTCTCTGGAAGGATCACACCTTCTAATTACAACTCAGAGTGGTGGCGACTGCGCATGCACTACCAAGGGGTGATGGCACCAGTCCCTCGGACAGAGCAGGACTTTGACCCTGGTGCTAAGTTTCACGTGGGCGCCAATTACCCTTACATAGGGTAAGTGTCATGATCGAGGGACGTTTATTGCGTTCGACGAAGGAGAACGCACCCTAATCGAGATTTTCTCTCGCTTTTATGGACTATACGACGTTGTCAATTTGGCCCCCCCAGAAAATTTTTCAGGGGCGAATGACGTCATCTCTATGCCATGTGCTTCTGTTTTGCTGTTTGGAGTGATTTCTCTCGACAAAATTGTCCTGTGTTATGGTGTGTTATCGCTGCTGTTTGGAGGGTTTTCATCCAAGGTAGAAGACTTTTAATCAGCCACCGAACGTCGTAAAAGGAGTGGAAATCGAGTAACTCGATTCGTTGTTTTATAGGCAAGGTAAACCAGCGTGTTTGTATGCAGAACGATTCACAAAACTAGCTAAAATATTGCAAATCGTTAGTATTTCATGTAAAACGAGTGAGTAGAATAAGGATCAAAATTGTTTTATCGCTTCTTTGAATTTGTATTCTATAGTTATTCGCAGAATTTTTAGGCATTTTGATGAGGAAATCATTATTGAATATTATGAGTGTATTGACTATGAACGAAAAGTTGATATGCTGTGCGTCGGTCTATTTTCAAATTGAAGTGAAAGTATTTGTAGAAGTCTGTGGAGTTTTAGAAGTTGTGTAGTGCCGAAAGATATTGAACAACTAAAGTGAAATAAATAATTATTTGTCGTGTACATGATAATCCATTTCTATTCCATATGAATTTCAGTGTAAAAGAAATAACAACAACAACAACCATTTTATTTTGCCAAATTAAATTGAGAAAAAAATTACAGCAGAATAGAAAATTAACTAAAATAGGCAAAAAAACTACTCAGAATAGAAATAAACTAAACGAGCTGAGTAGTTACAAAAAAGGAATTTAATTGCTTGACGAGGTTGTACATAAAAGAAGACAAAAATAAACTGAGCCAAGTAATAAGTAATTAAGTACTACGCAAAAAAGAAAAAAAAAAAAAAAAAAAAAAGAAAAGAAAAGAAAAGATGGAAAAGACAGTACCAGTTAATGAATGCAAATTGCCCATTCATTTATGACTTTGTACGTTTCTGCTTTGTGAATGTCACATGAAGTGCTAGGAGCGACTTCTATTCACGTTGTTTTACAATATTCTGACATCAATGAGAATTTGCCGTTCCATTCATTATTTGAGGTTCTTTTTGACCTTTGGCAAACAATCAGTCAATCAGTGCTATGATGACAGATCATGTTTCCGTCCGGTTGAATGGCTTCTTCTGTTAACACCCAATTTACGATAACATGGCTTGCAAGCAAAGAAAAATTCTGCTTTAACATCTTCGAAAACAACACAACACATTTCTTAATGCGACAAATTCCAGTTTATTTTGCAGAGAGATGTTCTTTTGGCTAGTCACGCAATCTTTCCTCCAAAATGTTGTGTTATGAGATTCCTCTCTCACTCATCGCACCATTTGAGGCTTATTAAATGGCATAGTTTGCCAACAGCCTTGCTCCTTTGCTACTACCTGACTCTCCATCTTAGGTCGAACGCACTCCCCTAATCGCTGATTACTACTAGTAGTTGTAATATTTCTTAGTAACCGTATCAGTCCTCTTTTTGAATCGACGAGGTGTATAGTTAAGTCTTTTCAACAATAAAAACAACATCTCATTGTAACCCCCGTGATTTCCGGCAGGGAGGCGAAGACATATGTACTCAGCTGCTATTTCAGAAGCCAAGCCCCTAACGTTTTCTGTATAGTAAGCGTGTGACGTCAGAAAATGGCGGAGGCGCGTAATAACCGAAGAAGACGCCTGGGCCCTTGGCTGTCATTCGGGAATCGGGGTCATTAACTTGTACATATTGCAGACCTGGCACTTGAATTGGGTTGAAATTTGCTACTTTCGTTTCCATTTTCTGCGCTACGTTAATGCTATATCGTTTTGTTCTGCAGCTATTTCGTCTCACTCATCCTCCAGTTCCAGTTTCATCGCTCACTTTGTAAACTTTCCAAGCACCAAGGCAAGCTGCATGAATGCTCCATCTACAAGTCAAAAGACGCCGGTGAAAAATTCAGGTAAAGTTCGTCCCCAGGACCCAAGGCTTTGTTTTTGTCCAAATGATTACGGATTCTTGGCATTTATTATATTTCACGCGCAGCGTGCCCAAACGAAAGAGATCGCCGGGAAACTGCTAAAGGCTATTTAACAGACTTCTAGTGACACAACTTGCGGCGATGCTTTACATGCAATTTTTATAATGTTGATGGCATCAAACAAGGCGGATTCAGGGATCTTAATTCAAGGTGTGGTTGACTGGGGTCTTGGGGAATCCTGAGCCTATCAACCTACCTAGCTAGTTCTGGGCCACACCCTCGGTCCTAATTTCCAAATGTTAGGGTCCTTGTGTCCTTGCATGTCGCATAGAAAGTGTGTCCCGTTGATGGAATATTAGCCGTGTTAAGTTGACTGTTTCTCTACAAAAGTGGTCGGGTCCAGACCGATCTTTTGACGAGTCCGTACCCAATTTTCTCTGTCGTGTAAACGGCCTTTGTTCAGAGACTACTCGCTCTCAATCAAAACGTCCTCTGTCTTGCCTTACCTCACTGGTTTCCAGTTGACTACGGGCTAAAGAAGTCGACGTCGGGTAGAATTCAAAGGATTACAGAAAGAAAAATGCATAATTGAATAACAAAAGCTGATCAGTAACAGATGGCAACCGACAAGGATTACATATAATACACTTTGTTTAGTTGAAGCTTTTAGTACGAAACAGAAAACAAAAAATTATCCCTAGTTTGTTATGGCCCACAATTAACACTGTACACATGTCACTCTTAAAGGCCGTTTACACGACAGAGAAAATTGGGTAGGGACTCGTCAAAATATTGGTCCGAACCCAACTACTTTTGTAGAGAAACAGTCAACTTGACGCGGGGCCATAGGCGCCTATGGCCCCGCGTAAAGTTGACTGTTTCTCTACAAAAGTGGTCGGGTCCGGACCAATATTTTTTGACGGGTTCGTAAAACGGCCTTTTAGTGACATATTTGTTTTCCTAAATTGAATGGCACTCACTTTTCTTGTTATCCTTTATTCAATAAGAGAAATGTTGGCCGCTGGCCGAAGTCGTCCTTGGCCCCAGACCCTTTACCGTTTGACGAGGGAGCGTGAAATGACAGCGAGCGCCATATTGGAATACTTTGGACCTTTACAGGAGTGGCTCGTCAATTATCGCCTGAAAAAGGGTTACATTACAGGCTGGAGAAAGAAAAAGGTGTTGTCAACAAATCCAGTAGTGAATGGCGCCAGGAAAACATTGCCATCTTCAACACAAAGTTCACCAAATGAAAAGACTCAAACGCTTTCTAATAAACCGCAAGCTGACTCGACAGGGAAGAGCACAACAACACCCGGCGACAAGAAAGGAATGACTGACGTCACCTTCCCGGAAGTAAAGAAGAACGACGATGCCATTAATTTGGGCAAACCGGATTTGAAGGCTGCTTTAGCGGCCATGGGACCTGCTTTGAAAGCGTCCGAGGAAAATTCTGCCAAAGGCAGAGACAATTCGCTTCTCGACGCCAAGTCCGCCATCTTGGGAGCTAAACCAATGTTTGTTCCAAATAAAATCAAAGATCAGTTGGTTTTAGGCTAGATATTGCTTTTTAAGATTTTTCTTTTTGAAACGTTATTCTGTGATATCACTGAAGTGACTTTTATATTTAGTTCAATAGCATCAAGTCGGACTTTGGATGGTATTTTGAAATCTCTACATCTCATTGTGAGCACCCCCGTGATTCGACCACAAAACAATCTTTACTTTGCATTTTCTTCGTAAAGTAAAAGTTTAGCCTGGCAAGAAGGAAATTGGGGACGAATGTGGTGGCTCGCACAAAAACTGAGCCCAGCCTGCTCGGGCCTGCGGCGTTTTATGTCAGTAGGGAATAACTATTCAATGATTCAAGGTTGGAGTGGCACGTGCACGCTGAGATTAGTCTGCTGTCAAACTTTGGAGGAAAATCGAAAGAGAAAACAACTGATTTGCAGTCGCGTGCGCTAAAATAATAACGATCCAAGAACCGTCGGAATTAGATTGTCAGCAAACTTTATCTCGCGTGGCCCGCGCGTGGCCCCAGGACATACACGCGCGTTCAATTCGTCCCAACTAGCAACAGGAAAAACGTCCATTGACAAAATGCCAGAGTTTATTACGTAAAATATATAAAATGAGTTTGTAAAAATAATACTATAAATCATTATAATAGTATTCTTAATAATAAACGTAAGTGCATACATTGTGCTGTTGTGTTCCTTAGAAGCTATGCTTACCCTATTAACTAATGCCTGCGGCAAAGAAAGGAATCTACGAATTAAGAATGGTAATAAAAGCATACACAGAATTTCCATCATTCTTGTTTCTTGCCATTTCCAGAACCCCCTCGTTTCCTATGGGTGGCACAAGCCTGGTTTCCTTTCAAGACCTCTTTTAATAGCTTGCTTTTGCAAGCTTGCGTTCGAGATCAAATTCCTTCCCTTGGTCACCGCATTTTCTCTCCTATCAATACTTGTGGAGTTCGCTTTTTATAGTCCTAATCGACATATTTTACTTATATGAATGAATGAACAAAAATTACGTATTTTATCTTAAAGCATAGCCGATTTATAATTAACCTAACACTAGGTAGGGTAATTTCAAGCAGGCTGAGAATGGAGCAGCTAATAACTCAGAAGTTCTCAAGGATTAACAATAAGTCATTTCATCGAACGGTCAGCAGGTTAACACAAAAGGCATCTGACTTTGCTAAAAAAAACCTTCCATTTAAAATTACATCTTACATAAACCATGATTCAAGTTAAAACAGGAAGAAAAATTGCACATTAGAAAATAACAAGTATTTTTTTTTCGCGCGAACAGCAAACTTCCACGTTTGTCGTCTACTGTTTCTACGTGAAAAGGATCAGTTTCGTATTTCTTTACAGTATGTCTTAAACCTGAGAACTTTTTCCTGTTTTGTGATTGATTTCGAGAGAAAGCAAACAAAATGTACGGCACTGACGTTTCCTGTCATCCCAGCTATTCTATGTACAGACTATGTGAAATGTTTTAATAAATTTTAAAGATTACGACTAGATAATCTGACAATTTATTCAAAAAGCGAAGATTCTCCGTTACTCTGCTCTGCCGCTTTGAAATGTAAACAGCAGGAAGAACAAGTGCCTTTGTCGTAAAATCCTCGTGAATTACCCGACGACTTTTCGACTTAATTCGACAAAACAGACCTGTACGAGCGGCCCAAGTTTCCCGCCAAAACTCAGCATAAGGGCTTCCCTTGTTGCTTAGAGACGATTGTAAAGAAATCCGCGGTCTCGTTCAGTATTCGGGAGACTGGATTCCAGTGGAGAAAGGCACTTGTTCTTACGGTGCTTTACCTTTACTATGTAGACTACAAAACAATTCCTGGAAACTCAGCATTAATTTCCAAAAGAAATTTTTACATTTTTGTGTACCTAGTTAACCCTTTTATCTCCTGTTATCCATGGCCAAACTAGAAAGCTCAACTTTGGTCCTTCTGGATCTATTTCACGCCAATAAGCCATTTCCGAGCTGCCTTTTGCCTCAGTTTCAAAACGAGTCTTCGTGCGAACCCATTCGAATGAAAATGACTTTCATTAGCATGAAAATGGACGTGAAGGTGGAACACATTTTCATATGAATGGTTTCGCACGTAGATTCGTTTTGAAGCAGAGGCAAAGCATTCGGTTCCATGCACTTTGCGTAACCCTGTCAAATGCATAATCTTGTCAATAATAAAAAATAAGGTCATGGTACAAAACGGATACCAGAAACAGAAAGAGCGCCATAAAATTCCTGTACTAGGCCTGTCAATTTTAGGACCTCTGCAGTTCAAGTCTGCGATTTTAAGGCGGGTTCTAAATTTTTCAAACCATTAAACCGACATTAAAAATTACACCTAAATATCAGTGATAGCAAACTTGGCAACCTTACTTACTTCATCACGCTCTCTCTATTTCTGGCATCTGCCACAATCAATTGTTTACGATTGACAAGGGCACGTGACAGAGTTCTAAAACGGGTCTACTATTCATTATCATAAAATTGAGTGAATAGGAATCTAAAGCATTACATAGTCGCTACAGTCTTAATCAGTTCACCTACAGATATGTTCCACTGGCGTACTGCCTGGCTGTCATTGATGGCCCATCGCGTCGTGCCCCGTGTCCATTTAAATAACCGTAAGGGGTCGGGTATCCGGGTCTATAATTCTCGTTGTTCTTTTTATTGTATTTACTTTTAGCAACGCCTCGATCATCGTCTGGCTGATGACTGTACCACGGGTCTTTGGTTGAGTTGCGATTTCTATCGTAAAACTGCGAGTCATCTTCCAAAGGCTGTCTAGTGCCATTAGTGTAAGGAGCGTTCCCCGAAGGGTATTGTTCAGTCTCGTATGGGTGCGGCTCTTCTCCGTATTCGTAGGGGTCTGGATACGGTGAAATTCCGCCTTCGTTCATTTCGTCTGCGTACTCATCGGTAATTTCTTCGTAGACCTCCTGATATCCGATCATCTTTCCGTCGTTATCGTAGACCCCTATTATTCTCCTTTTGTAGGAACTCTCGGGTTTCCTTGGGGGCACTTTGTATGGATCCGGATATTCCTCCAGTTGACCGTCATAGTCATCAGGATACTCCCCACCGGGGGCACTCTGGTAAGAGTAAGCCTCCTGAGGTGGTTGCAGTGGGGGCTCCTCTCCTCCCCAGTCGTACGCCGGGGGTTCCGGCCACCCTTCGCCGTCTCGGTCGTTTGGCTCTCTGGGGTAACGGATCTCCTTGTCATCGACGCCGTTCTCCGGGGGCTTATTGAATTCATCGGGTACGTCATGGTGTGGAGCATGTGCATGCAAAAGGCCATCCAATTTAAACTGTTCCTCTCGGCTCATCGCCCTGAATCGTCCCTTGGGCAACACTTGTTGGTCATCGGACACATCTTCATCTGGATACTCGTTAGGTTGGTCATCGTCTCGGCTTGTTACTGGTTGAAAGGCTCCTGCATTGAGACGTACATCAGAGCCCTTGATAAAAGGGAACCTTTCTGGATCAATACTTTTGGGAATCTGAGGTCTGGGCAGGGCTTGAGCACTGATGAGGATTCTCTCTGGCTCGGCGGGTGGCGATGAGTAAGAAGGCAGCGGGGGAGCGCTTTCAACCACCGGTGCCGAGAAAACTACCGGAGGAACATCTCCTTCTTCACTTTCTTGCGAAAAAGCCTCTTCGTCGTTGTCCTCCGGCTCAGATGCGGTCAGCTCTAATGGATGAGTCACCAAAGGACTGCCCTCCGCGTTGTAGTCCACAGTAACCCCGACAGGTTCTCCGATAATGACGGTTCCCGGCAGCTGGCTGACGGAAATCTCTAGTTCGGACCTGCTGCGTTTAAGACCGGAGGTAACAACTCGGCTTCGAACACGTTCTTGCACTGATACACCCAACTCGACTTCCGGTGTTCCTTCCACATCAATCGTTAGCGAAGTTGTTTCCGTCTTGTCTGGTACCACAGGCAGACCAGCCTTGAGGTCAGCGACTTCTGCGCGACTTGCCTCATAACGTTTGTACAGAGACTGGATTTCTTTGGATAGCTCAACCACGTGAACGCTGAGTTTTTCGTTCTTCTTCTCGCATTCATCTAGCTGAACGGTTTTTCCATCGAGCTTTTCTTTAACCTCTTTCACGTTGTCCTCCAAGAACCGGATTCGATTGTGAAGCACGGATTCGTCCTTCTCGGAGGCTGGTATCCTGCTCTGCAGCAGTTGTATCTCCCTCTCTAGCATGATAATTTGGTTATCTTTGTCGCCGTCGTCCATTTCTTCAATCGCTCTATTCTTTTCGCTCAGCTCTTTTCCTAGTTTACTTATTGTATCTTCCCTGGTCAACAGCTCTTTCTTGATCCACTTGGCCTGCTCTTCTGCCTGCTGTTTTTGTTTAGAAGCTCGTTGAAGCTCGATTTCAAGGTGAGTGATCCTAGTGTGTGATTTGTGAAAATCTTTGCTCAAACCTTCAATCTCCATATTTGCTTGGCTCAGCTTTATCTCGACCTCGGCAAGTTTTTCTGAATCTTTCCTCAGCTCGCTTTGAAGATTGTTCTTCTCTTTCTGTAAGGAATCCTTCTCGTCTTCAACCTCGTCTAGTTTCAGTTTCAGAGACTCAAACTTTTCCTGCCAGCCGTCTTCGCTCGTCTGCCGATGCAACGACTTCTTCAGCTTTTCAAGCTCTTCTAAGTGCCGTTTACACTCATCTTCTTTCTTTCTTAAAGTTTCCTTGAGTTTTCTCAGCTCTTTCTCCAGATCTCCTGCATCCTTGGCGAGTTTGAGTTCCGATAATTGGCGGCGAAGTGTGGCAGTCTCAGTGTGTGCGTCATTAAGTTCCCGTCGTACCTTGCCATACTTGGTCTTGGTTT
Organism: Meandrina meandrites; assembly: GCA_963693305.1. Classification (NCBI taxonomy): domain Eukaryota; kingdom Metazoa; phylum Cnidaria; class Anthozoa; order Scleractinia; family Meandrinidae; genus Meandrina; species Meandrina meandrites. The sequence goes on along the minus strand of OY855911.1, from coordinate 32,464,149 downwards.
GCTCGTGCTCATCTTCGGTCCTCTCCAAGTTTCGCTCCAGTCGCTGCTTCTCCATTTGAACGGAATTCTTCTCTCGTTTAACCTCATCATGCTTTTGCTTCCAGTTTTCATCATCATCTTTTCTTTTCAGCTTGGCTCTCAAGTCAGATAGCTCTGCCTCCAGCCGACGAATCTTCTCCTCCAACTCTTTGTTTTTACCTTTCAGTTTGTCTGTCTCGCTAATGTGTAAGTCTTCTTCCTCCTTCAGTTCTTCGCTTAAATCTGCAGCTTCGTCCTTCAACTTTTCATTTTCTTTCTTCAGATCATCATTCTCATCGCATAGCTGGCCGTACATCTGCTTTCCTTTCTCGAATTTCTCTTTCAATTCTTCGAGCTCGTCGTCAACGTCTTCCTTCTGCTTGGCAAGTTTTTCGTTCTCTTCTTTCAATTTATTTTCGTCTTCCAAAATCTGGTCGTATTTGTTCTTCAACTTCTCATACTCTTCCATTATGTCCTCTTTGGTATCCTGTGACTTCAGTTCGAGAAGTTCTTGTCTGGCCTTTTCCAGCTCTCCTTCGATGTAGTCCTGCTCTCGCAGCTTCTCCTCCAAGTCGCTTATGATGCTTTTATCTTGAGCCTGGTCTTTTCGCTGCTTATTAATGATCATTTCTTTCTCTATGAGCTCTCTCCTCATCTCCTCGCTTCGTTCATTAAGATGTGTGATCGTCTTAGAAAGCTCATCTGTTGTTTTCTTGGCCGTTGCTTCGGATTCTTCTAGGCATTCTTCGACCTTTTCTTTCTCTTTTTTGGTGCGTTCCAAAAGCTCTTCGAGTTCCTGTATCTGAGACTTGGCGTAGTCTTGGCTTGACCATGAATCTTCAGGCTCCTTTGGCAAAGCATCAAGACGAGTTTCTCCGACAGCCACAACACGCTCTTCATTAAAATCATCGAAGTCACTCAAGTCATCTTCAATCGGAGCCAGTGGAGCGCTTTCTACAACTCTAAGGTGTTCAACCACGACATTTTCTGGATCGCTCTTAGAATTTTCTGCATCCATGATGTGGCCAGCTAGTTCGCTCTGTAATGAAATCACCTCGTCCCTGAGCTGTTCCAGTTCTTGTGTCAACTCTTCGTTTTCCTTTATCAACCTGTTTCTTTCTTCATCCCCGTCCTCTTGATCCAGTTCTGCTGCAAACTGTGATAATTCTCGCTCTTTTGCGTCTTCTAGTTGTCTATTTAGCGAAGCAATATCATCTTTTAATTCTTCGATTTCCGCTTTTAATGCGGAAATAGTCTTTTCCTTGTCAAAAACGTCCTTCTTATAGAGTTCTGCGCGGACGTGAGCTTCGTTCAGTTGCTTGGTCCACTGCTTGGAGTCCATTTCTGCTTTGTTTTTACTGTCGACGAACTGCAGGTACAGAAGCTCCTTTTCTTTACACACTTCTTTAAGATTCATCTCCAGCTGTGAAATCTTCTTGTTTTGAACCTCGAGTCTGTTGGTGCCTTCCCGGATCAAACTTTCTCGGCGTTCTTTCTCGGCTTCCAAATTGCTTTCCAACTCCGTGACAAGGCCTCGAAGAACGGACATTTCTTTTTCAAGCTCGATATTTCTCGCTCGGCTATTGTCGCAGTTGCTCTCTAATTCGCTCACTTGCGCGTGGTAGTCCACTATCTGCTGTTTCATCTCCTCGATAATTTCATCATCGGCCGACAATTTAATTTGCAAGTCCTTCAACTTCTGCTCGAGATCATCGAGTTCCTTTCGCATTTCGTCTTTTTCTTGCTGTAGTTTATCATTTTCCGTGGCGATTTCTTCATACTTGAGTTTCAAAGACTCCATTTCTTGCGTCAAATCATCGTCACCACGACCACAGTGTTTACATTGTTTCTCGTCATCAATGGATTCATACTGCGGTATTGTGTCACGCAAATCGTTGGAATCTGTCGTTTGGAATTTATCGAGCTGGGTTGCCAATTCATCGTTTTCCTTTCTTGCCTCGTCGAGTAGATCCTGTAAATTCTCGTTGTCTCTCTTAATTTCTTCGGCTTTCTTTTCTTCCTCTTTGAATATGCGAATTCTTGCCTCGAGCTTTTCGATGGTAATTTTTAACATCTTATTTTCCTCGACGACCGTCTTGAAAGTAATTTCATGCTCTGAGAACGTTCTGTGGTACGAAAATGCCGCGTTTTTCAATACGCCTATCTTTTCCTCCGTGTTCTCGCAGGCGTCCTCGAGGTTGCGAAGCTTCCCGCGTGTATTTCTCAACTCCTGTTCGAGCTCTCCTAGCCTGTCTTGTGCCTCGAAGAAGCGTGTTTTGAAATCTTCATCGGGCGGAAGCTCTTCGACTTTAAATTTGATCGTTTCTTCCGTAGCTGTCGAGACAGTTGTCTCTAAAACATAGTCTGATTTTTCTCTATTGACTTCCAAATCGTACGCGGCCTCTTCAGGGTCGCGCGGAATCGCTCGATCAGATGATCGTCGACTCGATGAAACGGCATCCCTTGAGTCCGACATGTTTGGAAGGTTGTTCTACGTTGTCACTATTAAACGGATACAAAACAGAATGTAACGTATACTATTCCCTAAGTAAATACCTCGCGTTCCAAAGTCGTGTATGTACACGCGTGATAAAAGACAAGAATAATGTCACGAAGAAGCCAGAAGTGAGCAGCGTGCGATTTCGTATAAAATGACACGGCGATCGCTTGCTCGATCGATCGGTTGATCCAATGGTTGGAAAGACAAACGAACCCAAAAGCAAGAAGACAAACAAATTTGCCCACAGAATAAACAGATAGCATCAGCAAGTGTCAAGCGATTAAAACACCAGGGTTTGTGGCAATTTTAATTTACGTCAGTCGACAACAACGAAAGCAATCTTCACAAAACTAGACATATGCACATAATTAGCCGTTACTGCCTACAACAAAAGTGAATCTGACACGAAGTAATCGTTTAGCAAGTGCTTTAGGTGTAACAATACCTGCTATTCCCGTCTGAGTTTAACTTCTGGAAGGTGTTTATAACATTTCGCTGTAGCTTCCAGCCACAAGTCCACGAGCGACAGCTTCCCAATTAGCGAAATGCAAGTGTTTGATGTGGCACTCCGAGTCTAATTGATACACCTTCGTGGGCAAGTCCCGTGAGAACAGCAAGATTGGCCACTCATTAATATAAAAGACTGCACAACCAATCTATAAACGGTTTGTGCGGAATTTGCATACCAGTATAACAACTATGAAGTCACGCTCGAGGAAACGGGAAATAATTCGTAAGAGTCACGCTTGAATTCACGAGGCGGATAATTTTCATACTGGGGATAAAATGTTAATAGTCCCAATCCGTCACGTCACACTGAGGTAGTCAAGTATTAGCTATCGGATTATAGAAAGTTCTCAGTTTGCTTAATGCATTTCTTTATGTATTTATCACTAAAACTCTAAGCGCAAGCCTTTAATCCTAAATCTAGGCAAACATTTGGCAGCGGTTTAATGTTTGTCGCAAAAATATTTTGTTTTTAAAGTTAATTGATGCTTATCATTTCACTGAGAGACGATGTTGTTTTAAGAATTTGTAAAACGATGTTTTCGCGTTCCTTGAATTCTTGACGGAAAAATCTGAGGCCAGGTGATCTAGAGAGTGGAGACCGAGTAGACTCCTGCAATCAAAATTCTTTGTTTGAGTGGCAGCTATAATAAACAACTGAACAATACTGATTTATTTAGAACTTTCCAGCTGCTTTGCTACCGATTTTCATTAGAATGTTACACCCTACACGCCCAACCTGTCAAAACCGCAAAATAATTTTGTTATTCAAGCCCAGGGGTGCGTAAACGATAGTCTAGCGGCAGCGACGAGAAGCGGAGTTTATTTTCGGGTATGAAATATGCGCTTTGCATGGAACGTCACCTGCTCAAATTAAAATCTGACCTCTGATTGGAGTAAAAGGTTTCCAGTATCCGCGGCACATTTTTGGCAGTAAGACTGCCTTGCTCTAAGACAGGTCTAAGATTTATTCTAACACGGTGGGCCCATAATTTGCAAGTAAAATTCAAATCAAACTTCAAAATAAACAAAAGCCAAGCAGGATTCAACGAACTGCATTATTATCCAAAAATTTATGTAAACAAGGCATAAGTTATGACTGGACACAGCAGGCAGAATTCCACTCAGTTTGGCTAGCAACCACGACCCAAAGTGTTTCCATTTTTTGACAGCCGATTAACAGTAATCCAGGAGGTTTCACTTCTCTTATGCTAAGTTTTTGATAGAAACTAAATGCAAAAATTAATTTAAAGTATAAAAACACAGTTTGAAGAATAGCAACGATCTAAAAATAGCACCTTTGTTGGTGCTGTTTTTCGACAGGCGTTCCCTCAGTAGCGCGGAGGAACTGGACCGTACACACGAGGCAGCCAAGATGGCGGTAAGAACAATTTTTGTTGAGCTGGACACTCAAGCTGCAGTTTTGTAATTTTCTGCTTTTCTTTGTTCACAGGCCGAGGAGGTGACATTCTTAGTCAAATCTGAGTGTTTCATTAGAGGCACAGTGAAGAATAATGAAAACCGAATAGCGATAAGTGTGGCGTTATAATTTGTCTTGTCTTGTCCTCTGTTTTGTATAGTCTTGTCCAATTTGTTTTCGTTAAAGATGTTACGTCTGTGTTTGTTAGTATCATACGTTTATTTGTACCCTTGTGTAGTATTTTATGTGGTCTGTTTACAGAGCGATGATTAAACCCGAGAAATGAGTTTCAAACGAGCTTAGCTAGTTTGAAAATGATTGTGTACACTTGATTTCTGAGCTCTGTAAAGCAATACTGATTACTGTTAGTCTTTGTTGTCGGTTTATTACAAAATAAATGAAATTAGTATATACCACACAAGTGAATAGTGCTTTCTGTACACGCTGATTGGTTAACTCGGAGATGATAAACAAAGTACTATTCACCTCCAAGCAGCCGAAGAGAAACAAAATGGCCTCATGCATCGCTTTGGGTACCGAAAGTAATGTCTTGGTACACAAGTTATTCAACTTGTGTGGTAAATACTAAAACAATTATTCACCTCAGTGTCTGTGATATGACATAGTCATAGCCCAAGTTAACCAATCAGCGTGCATGGAAAGCACTATTCACTTGTGTAGTATATACTAATTAACAATTTGCGTGTTACATATGAGATGGTAGATAGCCAATAAGGCACTACTGTGTTGGCTATAACTACGTCATATCCAACAAGCTGGAGTGGAATAATTGTTTTATTAAAAACACCCAAAGAATTACAATATTTGAGCTGCCTGAAAAGTTTCTGGAGCTTTTGAGAAATGGGCCCCTGGCTCCCATGTAGTTCATGTAGGCCATGGGTTCAAGTCCCATTGAAGCTATTAAATTTTCAGGCTTCCTTTGAGGATTATGTCATTGCTTGCTTAGTCAGTTTATCATCACACATCTTTAATAAAGGGGCATTCATACCTGCCTGTAAAGGACTGTATATTTCTTGACCTTTGTTTTAATTACAAGCCTATTACCTTATCCCTAATTCTCTTGTTGCATAAGGCTGACATTCTTTCTGACCAAACTGCCCTGTTCAGTGCTACTACTTTCACTATACTTCAGCTTTTAGTTGGCAAAAAATAGCCACAGTTTATATATCATCACATACCATAAGTACTTTTTGCCATAGCCATTGTTATGTAGCCACAAAAAGTAATACAGCTGACAGTTAGCCTGCAGTGCAAGCGTTTTGGCATCTGAACAGTCAAGAATAAAACTGGGTGATCGATTTTGTTTAAGTTGCCATCTTGGATGCTGGACAGGTTGAGGGTTGGCACAAGTAGGCATGAGAGCGAGGCAAGAACACCCCCTACCCCCTCCTTCCTTCTTCCTTTCCCCTCCCCTCCTGCTCGTTCTTTTTTTGCCAGTCAGACCCTCTGTTGGGGACAGTTTCAACTTGTTCCAGCTCTCTGCGAGCCAACTCATCCAAGATGGCAATCAAAATGTGGTCAGTGATCGCACCCAATAAATATACCTGCTCTGAGGGCTAACAGGTAAACCTGTGCCCTTTGTGGCAAGTCTTTCTTACATGTGTAATAGTGCTAAGGGAAGATGAGGTAATGTGTTACTTTATATGTAGCAGGGACAAAAGTCTTCTACTGTTTACCCAACGGGACATGTAGCCTGGGGCGGGGAGAGGGGGGGACTCACGATTTCAAGTGACGGGGATGATTGAATGGGAGCAAAAATCAAGACCAAAAAAATCCTTTAACCAAAAATTAATCCCAAAACATCCCATGCCAATTTTCTAGAAAGGGTTATTATAAATGATATAAGATAAAGAAAAACATTAGAAAGTGAATGTTTGTGTTTCTTTATTCATCATACCATCTGAATTTATCTTTCCCTCATCTTGTGGTCATTTTAACAACACTAAAGACACCCAAGAACACTTGGCAAATTTTCCTACCCAAAAAGATTTTGGAATCAAAAATTTCAAACCCCAAAAAATCCTTTGATCATCCCTGTCACTCAAAAACCTGAGTACCCCCCCCCCCCCCTCCCCTTTCCGGACGTGTACGTGTAGCAAGGATGTGTAGCGGCCACAAAATCGCAATATGTACACAACAAAATGTAGTCGGGGATATGTCCCAGGAGCATGTTGCAGCGACACATACCTCTGCTAACAAGCCGGGTGTGGTGCTGCTTGGACCAAGTTAGACCAGAATGCTTGAGCAATAGCAACAAGAACGTTGCAAAACAAAATATTTAATGAACAGTACAGTGGCCCTGCACATGTGGCTTGGTATATTTCATGTTGCTTGACCATTCTCACAAGGGGACGTCGCATCCCTGCAAAGTATTATCCATGTGATATGTCTGATGAAGTTCAGAATAATTAATATGAGTTGAACTCTGTGATATGTTGCAGTGACAAAGTTTTCGTTAAATTACATGCCCCAGCAACATGCCCCTTTATTTGTTGGTAGTGTAATAGCACTTGAGTAGTCTGTGGTAACTTTGAAATTTTCATATCGTTTTCATCCTTTTTTCACAGCTATTTTTAATTCTTCTAAAAAATTTTTCAAAATTGTATCAATAAAATAGTTTTACTCTTTTTGTATATTTTTATTGTATTTTATTAGCTATTTTATTATTAGAGCCACTTTTGAAGTGGAAATACTGCATTAAAGTCTTTATTATGATTATTATTATTCCAGATATCACAAAAATCAAAATCTAATTATTGTTTTATTTTAAATTGCTTTAAAGAAAATAACAACACATTCACTGTTAAAGAAGTGAATCAATGAGCTATGTTTATCTCACTGTGTGCAAGATGTCACTCACCACGTTGAACTTGACATTACTCTTGGAAATCATACATTGTGTGCACAACCTACAGATTATTCACTAGTCTGCTAGCAGACCAGTGAATATTCTGTGAGTTGTGCTGATTCCCAGAATTAACTGTAAGCTCTTAACCAATGAGAAGACAGTGACTACAATGTATAATGATTCTATAAAGCTGTGCATAATCTGTGATTCTTTTGGTGGAATAAAATGGAGATGGTTTACAATCTGTCCTCATTTAGCACAACTGGAGATCTCTAACCTTTGGGTAAGCCACACTAATGCATTGATCATCACAACTGAAACATTGATGACAAGTGTTACGATGATGTGGCGAGGGCATGATTTGTGTTTAGCATAAAAGCGAACAACATGGAAGGTGGCATTTTTCCTGACGTCAAATTAATACTCTGCGTGGTTTGACTTCAACGAGGTTATAGTCCAAGTACGAGTAATGCATCAGTCAATTCCAGCAGTGCCCATCCCCCCCCCGGGCAACCCCGGGGCATTTCCTAATGTTTCCCGTCCCGGGGGTGGGGCATTTGCGTACCTCGGGTTGACCCCCGGGCATTTGACACGTGGTTTCGAAACCGTGGAGTGAGTCGTGTATTCGTGATGGAGGCGTTTATAGGCCAAGACGTGGACTACGTTGCAGATTAGCTAGTCCATGAAGGACTAGAGAAGCTCGTGGATGTTCATGGATGTTTTTAAAGGTATATTTTCTGAATTTTTAGATATTTCTTCATTGTCAAGAAGCAACAACTTGTATTATATTCTTATATCACCTATCGAGAGATTGAAAACAATCAACCCGGGAGCGGGGCATTTGCCCCGTTCCCTCATCCCCACCCCGGGGAATTTACCAAAGAAATGCCAATGCCTGGGGGTTAGCTCGGGAGGGGGGGGGATGGGCACTGTTGGAATTGACTGATTCATAACATAGAAAGGTACTTCCAGGTAAACAAGTATTAAACAGTAACCACGAATGCATACAGATACTATTTTCATAAAATTAAAAGAACCAGCTCACAGTCAGCCTCACTTGCAGTCACCGGTAATTCTAATTAAAGAGGCACTGTCACCAATTTTTAGGATAACTTTGAAAAGCCAAAAGACATTCTAACCACAGGAGGCACAAAAACACTGGTTCATTTTCGCTTAAAACTACCCTGATCACCAGGCAGGATGTGAATGGCTGCAACTTGAAAACATCAGGCGGATTTTTTTTTTCAAGTTTTTCCTTTGTTTTGTGGAAAAATCACCCGTAACTGACTCTAGGAACTGACTATGGTTTGTTCTTCCTTTGTGAAAATCAATAGATTTTGTTTCTCTTGACTTTCTGGGAGTATTCTGTGTACGTGAAGCAGCATATCATTTCATCTTTAACACATTTTCACCCCTGAACGTAAAAATCCCCGTGACAGTGCCCCTTTAACACAGTGGACTACGCCCAGGGACTACGAGCCCGGGTTTTCTATGAGTGAACAGCCAACGAGGCACAGGCACAGCCGAGTCGACCATCGCTTACGGGAAACGGGGATAGTATATAGACACTCTCAGGGATTTTAGACCAAAACTAAAAATGCAAAAAGTATTACCATCAGTAAGTGCTTGCGGAGTAGTTTCCCGCCTCGCACGAAACCTGATTCCTCGCCCTCCCCCTGTCGGAGAAAAAAGCAGGCGCTGGAACAGGAGCATGAGCCCGGGGGGTGGGATGCTCATCGGAAATTTTGAATTTAACCCCTAAAAGAGACCAATCTGGGCGTGGCGGAAGCTAATGCAGACCCCTAAAAGAAACCATATAACGAATCAAAATTCTTTCTTTTTAGTCATTTCTTCGTGTGCAACCCTAAACGAGACCTTGACGGCTAAAAATATAATAATGACATTTTGCCAAGAACACCCTAAGCGAGACCAAAATCTGAAATTTACACCCCTAAGCGAGACGACGAGCATCCCCGTCCCTTTCAAATGGGAATCCCCCCCCCCCCCCCCCCCACGGAGCATGAGTCCGACGTGAGAAAAATCCCAAAAATTGTGTAACGCCAAATCCCCCGAAATATTTGAACATAGCGTGACAGTCTATCTAGTTTGACCTCGGCCGGCATGACAAAAAGCGACTATCACTTTCATCGCATCAAGGCGTAGGCTCTGAAGATTTGAGTCCTCGACGTTTCGAAATTTTCAGTAGTGGTATTACGTGATGGTACTACAGTAATCCTAGAAGAAAGCGACCTTGATCACCAACTTGGAGCTATAACGATGAATCGAGGTAAAGTGATCAATAAATAGTGAATTAAGAATCGAAGAAAATCCCTTAACTGGCCGCAATGTGTGATATTGCGACAAGGGACTTCATACAGCTTTTCGAAGGATTCATTTTTGTGAAATCTTGTTAAAAATTTGTACAAATCACGACTTTCTGCACTTCTGAAATGAACGACATTCAAAGGAGTGCTGTGGCGTTTATAATTTCAAATATTGAACTATGCTTTTCAGGGAAAGAATGGTCACGAATGCTATTTTTAGCGTTTGGTATAATAGAAAATGATTGAGTGAAATTTGTCAGGGCTTCTGAGATGTGGATAAGTTTGTTGTTTCTTTAGAATATGACCGTATTTCGAATCAACCGATCTTTATGACTAAATCGAAATGAGGTTGCTCGTGCGTGACACAACGAGGGCGGTGATCGTAACAAGATAATTAGCTATTTACGTAATTTCGTTGGTGACAATATACAGTATGCGTTACGTTTATTTACTGAGCTTGAGGTAGTTGTTATCACCATCGTTTCCCACAACCAAACTGCTGTTTTATGGCCAACTGACTGCTAAAAATAGAGGTGGTAAATTTAAATAAAAAAATATACATTGGTAGACCCTTGGTACTGTCACAAACTATGCGCGCGTCGCTTGTTCGTAATTTTCCATCAGAGCCGCAAGTGCTCTTGGGTAATTTTACCACGAGGGTCTTATCTTCAGATCGGTTCGAGATTTGCTTGTGGAGTTCGAAGTCGTCGAATGCAAAGGTGTGAAAAGCTCAGCTGGAGTGTCCGATCGTTTACCGACAAATTTACTGCACAAAGATGAAACACCAGAGTGAGCGATGGTGAGTTCTTTCACAATAGATATAAGCTTACTCAGTAACGTAAAATTACTAGCACGCTGGCCATGGGAATACACGTGGAACCAGGGCACAAATAGAAAGCTAAAACTAGGTGAAGTAATCGTATATAGGCACTGAAATACTACTGGACTTTAATCTGTAAGAAATACAAGGCTGCGTGAGTCCCATACATAGGTTTGTGATTAAGGAAAGCATCACATGCACCTCCCTATTAAAGGGCCAAATTGTTTTTCACCACGAGGAAATTCTCCTGTGTTTGCGGGCTTTTTTTTTTCAAGCACCGAACAAAATTATTCTAAATTTAGTCAGTTAAAGTAATTTGAAATCGATACACAAGGCTATTTAAGCTCCAGAAACGTAGAGAAGATTTGACTCGAAGTTGCCCACACGAAATTCCATCGCCGCCCCAAGGGTAAATCCCGTAGAAACCTGCATTTGTGTGAAAGGAGATCTTAACTCATTCAAATGGGTAAGTTGTGACCATCAAAATTAAAGCGTTGTATCAGAATAAACATTCACAGAGTTTATTTACACTTTGACTGCAAGCAAATGCTTCCATCTTGGAATATTGTAAGAGTTTACAACTTTCTTTCCAAAGAAAGGTGTTCAATTTTGGGCAGACTACACTATATAAACACGAGACACAACTCGATGTGAAGAGTTCATTGAGGATCGAAGTCAGTCATCTAAGGCAAAGTGTATCTTAATTTCAACTTGGAACTGTTATATGCAGTGACAATGATCGGTTCTGAGATAAGCTGTACAACGCCAGATACGAAAAACAACGAAAAAACACATTGGAAGTGGCCAAGAAATGTGGTTAAGGGCAAAACTAGATAAAAATGTCTTGCACGAAGTTTGAATGCAAATAGAAATTACGTGAATAATAATATGACTTGTGAAGCGTTGTCACGCAACAAGGAATTAATTCCACAGCACTGTAAAATGGGTAAAGTTAACCCATTTGGGTAGGAAACATTTGTAATAAAAGAACAATTACACCTTTCTTTGTTTGTATTCTTACGTGTTGGTGTGATGTTTACTAAAATCTTCAACAGAGCAATGATAATGAATGCACTGACATGAGCTAAATGTTCGTATATTTGCCGTTCTGAGCTGTGAAACGTACTACAGTAGTATGCAAATGATGGAGTTATTTTGATCACATATAGGAAACGTCACAGTTGCTATGTAAACAGATAGAAACATTTGTAATAAAGAAACAATCATTTTGTTTACCCTATTTGTAGTCTGATTTTCATGTGTGTAGTAGTTATGACAGTTATAATGGCGAGTAACTTCAAGAGAAAAATCCCAAATGTTGCTTGTCTGGATTTCTATAAAAAAAAAAAAATAACGGGCAAGCGCAACCTGTGCTGTTATGTAATGTAAATGTAAATGTTGTTTTTGTAATAAAAGAACAATCATACCTTTCTTTGTTTGTATTTTTACGTGTTGGTGTGATGTTTACTGAATGAAATCTTCAACAGAGCAATGACCTTTTTATATTACAAGGTAACAAACGTTTAAATGGCTTTAGATGTAGTTATTTTTTACCAATATTTTTTTTTACTTGGCCTAAATCTACAGAGCGATGATGAAGAAATCTGGGAGGAAATGAGTTTCAAACGTTCATAGTTTGAAAGTGATTATATTCACTTGCCGTTCTGAGCTCTGTGACCAGTAAGAAAACTTTAAAGATTTGCGTAGAAATTATATAACGGAGTTATTTTTTGTGACATATTGGAAAGGTCACAGTTGCTATGTAAACAAATGGGAACAGTGGTAATAAAGGAACAATCATTTTTGTCTACCCTATTTGTAGTCTGGTTTTCATGTGTGTAGTTTGTAGTAATGAGTAAAGGCCAAGGAAAAAAACGAAAATGATTCTCGTCCGGATTTCTATCAAAAAAAAAAGATGGTGACCGACGCTTTTTGTTGTTATTTCCGACATTTTTGTTGTTTCCAATTGAATACTTTCTTTACAAGGTAATAAATGTATAAATGGCAATTGGATGTATTAAAAATATGACCTTCCTCTAGGGATACGTTTGAGTTTTCAGTTCGCAACGCCAGTTTTTGTTTTTTGACTTGGCCTATATCTACAGAGCGATGATGATGAAATCTGGGAGGAAATGAGTTTCAAACGTTCATAGTTTGAAAGTGATTATATTCACTTGCCGTTCTGAGCTCTGTGGACAGTTAAGAAAACTTTAGACTTGCGTAGAAATGTATATGACGGATTAATTTTTTGTGACGTGAAAGAAAGTTCACCGTTGGTGTAAGCTTTGTAAACAGTTTGAACATTTGCAATAAAGGAGCAATCATACCTCTCTGAGTTCTGGTTTCTTTAATATTTTTGTTTACCCTATTTACAGCCTCATTGTTTTTACCACATTTTGACTTCATTTGTGATCTATAACTGAACAGATGCAGCACCAAGTGAAATCAATTATTCAAAGAATTCCTAATTTTGTGTTGTGGCTGTGTGTGAAGTCACGTTATATCTTTGACAGTTTTCGTTGGTATACGGTGACAAACATTTTGTGACTGTTTCAATACATAGAACGAGAAAAAAAATCGCCAACTTCGCAATTTGTAATATTTATAATTTATATTATACAGAATCACTTCCTATTAGACTAAAATATTTAATCAAACTGATTGTAACGTGTAGTAACGGTATGTACTCGTGTAGTAACGGTATGTACTCCCGTTGGTATAAATGCAATCTTGCTGTTGTTAGTATCCCTTTCTTTGGTGTGTTATGTCTACTAAACGTTGACAGAGCGATGATGATGAAATCTGGGAGGAAATGAATTTCAAACGTTCTTTGTTTGAAAGTGATTATATTCACTTGCCGTTCTGAGCTCTGTGACTAGTATGTATATGTGTGAAAGAAGATTGAAACATTTGTGATAAAGGAACAATCATACCTGCCTGAGATCTATATTTTCTTTTTTTTTGTTTACCCTATTTTTAGACTCTGATTTTAAGTGTGTAATTTGTAGTAACGTCCAGATGTACAGAACAATGATGATTGAATCAGAGAAATGAGTTTCAAACGTTCTTAGTTTTATGGTAGTTGTAACGTAAGATTTGTGGTGTAGAAATGTATACGATGGAATAAAGTTTTTGCGCCTTGAAAACCCCTTTCCAAAGCGTTGTTTTTCGGTTTGAGAGGAGATATGGATACGAGGGTTTTTCTTCGAGGCTTCCCATGACACCCCAATCGCCTCAATCCACCCTCCTGTTCAATCGTCTCTCCCCTGCCAAAGAACACTGTGGGAACTTTTCCATGCTCTAATCCCTTTTCTTTTGTTCTCTATGCGTGGTTCACATATTCCAGATCGATTCCATTACTTTTCGGAAAACTCTAAAGCAACTCTTGTTTTGGCTAATCCTCCAAAGTAAGCAATTAGTGTCATCCCTTTCACACAATATTCGAGTAACAACCTGATCTTGAGTCGCTAGCATTTATAACTTCAAGTATTCTTATCGTAGTTTAAGCTATCTCTGGATATTTCTGGCCTTATGACCAGTACGAACTGTGGAACATTTGGCTCCATTCAACTTTATGAACAATGGATCACATCATTATTTTACCTAGTTAACTCAAAGTATTTGCATGTTATTCTGATGACTTTTGTTCTATTGAGCTTACTGATTTGAAAACAGATCACGTCTACTAGATATAACCTGCATGCATAGCTCCAGCAATTCCAGTGATTGGTATCGGAAAAACTTATCTTATGCTTACATTTATCAGTCGTTTCATTAAGCCGATCAACACGCTAGATATTGTAAGTTCCACAGCAAAGTGCGAACGCGGTTCGCGAAAGATTAAAGAACGCCGCCGTTGCCAAGTAGGATTAAAATTCCAAAACATTAGAGTTAAACCAATCACACGGCTTTACGTAATTCACGTTGACCAATCACTCTGAGTTGTGGAATTAGGGTGGGGATTATTTTAGCGTCGTTTTAGAATGTAAGATTCAGTTGAATACCTGAAGTAAGTGAGTCACCAAAGCAATTTTCACTGTTGCCAAAGCTTCGACAAGTAGGTAAGGTATTTTACTGACTATACTGTAGGCTGTCGTCATTCTTAATAGTACGGCCATCGTTTTAAAGCGTTTTGAAATGATATCTTTTTGGTTTCCTTTAGATGCTTTATTCAAAATTTCCGACGAGCATCCCGTCCCTTTCATATGGGAGCCCCCTCTCCCCCGGGACATGTGGTGAACATGGTAGCCCCCTCTCCCCCGGGACATATGGTGACTTACTGTAATTCATAGGCTTTGTTTGCACGTCACACAAATGCTTCAGAGTAGTGTTGTGTGATTACCTTGTACTCGGGGCGGTTGTATAAAAGATAAACAATGGAACAGCACATGTCTTCAGTGAAAGGTGATGTTTATTCCATTTCGTGCCTATTATTGAAGAATATGATGAGATGGTTTGGAGGCAAACCTCGATATGTTATGACATGAAGTGGAAAATGGTTTTCAGTCATTCACTCATTAAACCCGGAGGTTAATCATTAACCTATGGGTGAGCAACATAGATGCATGTCCAGTGAATAAAAGCTAGACGTGTTATAGTTAAGAATGGTTCTGCGAAGGTTTCAGTTTGCGTCAAGTTACATGGAAGGTAATTTTTCTTTTATGGGTTTTTTTTTTCAAATTATGCTGCCAATTTCCGCCAGCGCTTCAAAGATATTTGTTGGCAGGCTGTAGCTCTGTAGCCTTTTTCATTGCTGTTTTATTTTACATTGCGCGGGAAACATCAGGCTTTTTATCAGACGGTCTTACACTGAACTGCTTAAATTCCATTTGTGCACAATTTCCTGTGAAAACATAATCTGTTAGCGATCTGTTTGTTGACAGGACCTTCTTGACATCCATCCATGTGGGTTATAACTACATGTCACTTGTGATGGTCTATCAAGCATTTGATATTATATTCTTGTTTCTTTAAATTATTAGGTGATCCTAATCGTGCTCCTGGGATTGGAAAAAGCTTTGCAGTAATGTTGCTGCATGCCCTTATAAATGTTATGACCACTCCTTCATCAAAGCCGTTAATTGACTTTATGTCACAGTCCAACCTGTAGGAAGTGGCTCATGTTCAAGAGAGGTAGCTTTGTTTCATGTTCTGTGAAGGATTTACGCAAAGCTCTTTGTGATGGAAACTTTGCTATAGATGCTCGTCTTTGCCAAATAGTGTTGCCCTGCATACTCTGCAATAGAAAGTCATGACTTTAATGGTTTACAAGTAAAACCATCTTTAGTTAGCAACTTATGCTCATACCCTCGGGGGGGGGGGGGGGGGGGGGGGTACCGTCCCTGTAATCCACGATATGACCTATATGGGGTGACTCCACCTGGAAAGGGTTCATTTTTTAGGCTATAGGTACATAAAAAGGGTATAGCTTTTATAAAGTGAAGTAAACAAAGGGTAGGAAAACCGTCAGCTACGTTAAAGGGCTTTTCAAAATACTTCGAATAGATGCGCCAAATGACTGATTCATCTAAGTATTTTCAGTGCCACTTAATTGAAAACTTTAGATAAAGGATTTCAGTCTTTCTATAGCCTGCGTCGCAGACGTAAACTAACTCCGGGTACAGTTTCGTCTGCGGCGCAAGCGATCGTTCCACTGTACATTTGTGAAAGGGCTACCATTTCCTGTTGTTGTTCAACGAAAGGGTAAGAGCTTAGAGGTAGAGACGCTCTGTATAACATTTTGTTGAATTCTCTCCTCCCCCCCCCCCCCCCCCTCCCCTCCCCTCCCCCCGCTTTCTTCCTATCATGGTGCTCATAGTGCCCTGGTACAGCTGTCTCAAGGTACAGTTTGTGTTGTGTATCGCCTTTTGTCCTTGCACAGAGGTCAAAATGTTCTTAAAGTTGTTATTTGTAGTGCTTGTATGGCCATATGCACTATGTGTTCTATTATAATGCACATTTTGCTGTTGTTAAAATGTCAATCAAATTTTGAGTTGTATCTCACCGGTAGCTGTGTTGGTTCATTGTGTTCATCTTCCCTATGAAACTCCCTAGGGGATTGTTTCTTTTCCTTCTCCTGTTTGACCGGATGTCGATCCACCGCTCCTTGTATTTGTAATCCCTGGGGTACGGATGGCAGTGCCACTGAGTGTGCCGTCAAGGGGAAGTAAAAATCTTGGGCGGTTGTTGGAGGAATTACTTGAGTTTGTCTGGTGTAAGGGAAATAACAACAAGGAAATTTAAATGCAACGAAAGAACTGAAACTTAGCTTGCCACAGCTCTACTAAAATCACAACATTGTAATTTACAAAATGAGACACGGCATTCATGGAAAACAATTTTGCGTGATTTTCAAGAGTTTTACACGTCGCGAAAATAAAGACATTAGCGTAAATACCTCTGCGGCAAGTGGGTTTGTGGTTCAACCGTCTCAGCGAATATATTTCGTAAATCTTCAATCCTGGCATCCACGTGCAAGACTTTGTCCATGACTTCCTTCTGCTTTAGCAGCAGCTGTCGCCGTGACCAGTTCTTTACCTTGCCTCGCTTCTTTATCTTACTCTGTGAGGTCGAAAATGGAACGACCTCTCCTGCAGGCTTGGGCCTAGCCCCCTGGATCATCATCATTCCGCCTTGGGACAGCCCCGCTGTGGCTATAGTCGTCCGTCCACCAGTTTGATAGCTGGAAACTTGTGGGATAATTGGCGGGAAAAGGACAGATTCCTAGGAAAGGTTGTTAAGGATTATTTTCTGTTCCTTTTTTCTAAAAGAATTTTTGTAAGAGCGAACTGGAAGTTATGTCACACGCGCGGATTGATTGGTAGTTTCAAATAAAAGTACGCGGATTTAGAGGAGAAGCGCTTACGCCATGGAAAAAATTTTGTGTGGATGTTTTGTTTTACGGGACTTTCGTCAATTGGAACTCTTGTTTTTGGAATTTGGATTGGGAAAATTAAGGAACCTAAGGAGAAACACAGGTAACTTGGCTAGTGAAGTCTATTCGAACTGAGGATCCGCTGCCCATATTTTAAGACGCATTTTTTCGTTAATGTAATGTGGTCTAGACTTTACACTTTCTCTGTTCTACTGACGCGAAAAATCCGTGGCGGCGGTCAAAACAAGCGATAGACGCTTGTCAATTTTAAGACTCGTTTACACCGCTTTGACCTCTAATTTAATTTAAAAAAAGAAATGAGAAATCCTTTGGAATTACCGATAGGTACGAAACTCTATTTTGTGTATTGTTTTTTTGTTGTTGTTTTAAGGGCATACGCTCCTGCAATAAAAAGAACCTTTTTATGTTGGAGATGTGTTTTTGTCATTGCTGAACCAAGCTAAAAACACATGATTGGCAACATTCCTCTAAAGGTTATCGTTATGCTGCGCTGTGGATATTAAAAACTGATTAACACTGGATTAAGAATCAACATAGTATGTCATGTATGTGACAAGTTGTTCTTAAGCTTAGTCTTACCTCAGTTTTAATAACATCAGCGTCCCTGGAAGAGCAAATTAAAAATGAAAGTAAAAGTATTCAAGAATAGTTCCCCTAGCAATGTGTAGACTCATAGCTGAAGATTAAGTCGAATTGCCTTCCTTTGCGTGCTTTGTTTGTGACGGATTGTAAGGTTGTGTGTCTGACCAATCACAATTACCGCAAATAACGTAAATAGTAACCGATCAGAGCTCCAAGCAAAAATCTGTCAAGTCTGTATACGAGCCTAGTGGCCCATCGGGCCGGAGCTTATTCCGATCTCAATGACATGAAGCGACTAGGAGTATTTCTACCCCCCCCCCCCCCACCCCCCCTGGATGGGATGCTAGTCATCGCGTCATCTTAACCAAGGGGGGGATTTGCATAGATCCCATGGTCAATAACAGAGCTAATAAAGTAACACCGACTTCCATCGCAGGGATACTCCCAGCATTATTTCGCCGGTAGGAATTTATACACCTGGGTGGAGAGAGGCACTATGAGAGTTAAGTGTCTTGCCCAAGAACACAACGCAGTGCCCCGGCCAGGGCTCGAACCCGGACCGTTCGATCCGGAGTCCAGCGCACTAACCATTAGGCCACCGCGCCTCCCACAACTGGCGCAAAGGAGGGAAGGGAAAACGCGAGTAAGTCACATCGTTATTTAGTTTTTGGCTTACTTGTCAGTGATCGGTTAAAAAAACAGCCTGTTTGTTTAATTTACACAGGGACGTAGTCTCTCTTAACCAATAACGGTCAATAACAGAGCTAATAAAGTAACGCCGACTTCAGAAATCCCCTCTAAGCGCCAGCAGGTCGAAAAGCCATTCCTGTCTTTGTCTAACTAATTGTTTTCTATATATCTTTATTATTTATCTAACTAATGATCAGTTCTGTTTTGGACATTTGAGCACACAACGTTACTGTTTAATTCTTCACATTTTTCCATCGGCTGGCCCGGAGATCCAGAGCCTTTCGTTTTAATAACACTTAAGATCATTTGCATCGTTTACCTTTCATCAAGGGTTGATAGAAGCTGGAGAAAGAAACAAAAATAAAATAATTGTGTAATCTTTATGACTTGTGAATGTTTGTCCTGCAGGACATATTATTTATTATAAAATCATCGAGAAATTGCGCGCGCTGTGATTGGCCAGTTCGAGTTCATTATAGATCCATAAAGCACGCTGCTTACGTCACGCGCGTGCTTTATATACTACTTATTAACCGAGAGTAAGGTCATTACAGGGAAATCTCAGACCGAGGCCTTGATGTATTGACCTCGCTATCGCTCGGTCAATACATCAAGGCCTCGGTCTGAGATTTCCCTGTAATGACCGAACGGACGAGGTTAATAAGTTATTTATTATATGGCCTTTTTAGCGCTGAAAAAAGTATCCGCTTGCGCGCGCAAGAGGTCATTCGGGATCATGCGATCCAAACCAGAAGAAACGGTTTCTTTGACAATGAGGCAATTTTTGTTTTCATTACGCCAAGATCTAGGGCAAATTTAACCACTTTAATTTTCACAAAACAAACTGACCTGTGTTTACAAGTGTTTGACCCTTTAAAAGTTTTCAAAAGCTAAGGCAAGAAAAATTTTCATAATGCCCGGTCATTACAAGAAAATCTTGCCCGCTCATCAGCCAATCAGAGTGCGCGTACTATTGTAGCCATATAATAAGGAGTTATAATGCACGCTGCTTACGTCACAAGTTTTAGCGCGCGCAATTTCTTTAACATTTTATAAAAGAAATGAAGAACTTGTCCTCGTGCATTGTTGAGTTATATAAGCACTTGGGAATTTTTAAGAAAACTCGAAAAGTGCGAGAAGCACTCGGCTACGCCTCGTGCTTCTCTATGCACTTTTCTCGTGTTCTTAAAAATTCCCGCGTGCTTATATAACTCAACAATGCACTCAGGCGCGTTTTTTATTTCTTTAGTAAGGCTTTTATGGTAGAGTGCGTAACGGGACACGACTGACAGAGAAAAAATAATCTGCACCCCGTTCTCGTGTTTCCCACTCACGCTCATGTTGCGCTTCGCGTTCTATCGTTTAAATCCTCACTAAACCGCCTGTTTCACAGGCTAGAACCTGTTTGGATGCGTGTTCTCATTCATGTTTAACTAACTTTGTGTAAGAAAAGTTGTTAGCATAGGCATATGCTTCTGAAATAGTCCTCATGTGGTGTTGCGACGGTGTTGATTGACAACTTTGCGATCGAGAACTCCGTGAGTGATTGGCTGGGGGGACGGGGGATCTTATCATTTTGATCACAACTCTTTTAGAGGGGGAAGAGCTTTCTGGACACAGTGTTTCTTACTTTTATCCCGACTACTGGTACTTCGTCTTTTCTTTCCAGATCATATGGTCGTTGTTTCTGAAAGAAAATCATATGAAATGTATAATAAATACAGCTAGCAGGGTTTACAGCTCTAGTTGCGCTTCTTTATCGCGGCGAATGATTTTTTTTGATTAGGTGACATTTACTCTGTATGGTGAAAGCGAAATATGGAATACATGTGAAATGTTTACAGATCCGGTGTACGACCACGGAGGCATTGCAGCTTTACATGGTAAAATGGTGCCTCTTTATAGTATAAATTATCATTTATGACTTATGACTTTTAAAATGCTGGTTCTGAGACATTTTAGTTCACTGAACACAATATTGTCTGCCTGCTGGCTAATGCACAGGAGAATACCGTGCAATTAAATGGCGTTCTACGAGGAAAACGCTTCGTAATTTGATGGGTGTCCCGTATTTTTGTGGTGACCT